>APFE031298452.1:115024-145423 GCA_000404065.3 Pinus taeda | reverse complement strand
AATGTTACAATACATATTTATACATGTTGAAGCATCTAATACCATGGACCGAAAACCATCGCGTCCAAAACCATGTGCGAAAATCATGCACAAAACCATAGGTAGGTCCGTCCAACCTAATATAGGGTCCAAAAAACAAAATTTTCTGGGGTGCTTCCCCGAACCCCATAGAGGGGGGTTACTTGCATCCCTCAAACCCCTTGTGACCCCCCCACTACACAATTGGCACAACAAAGGGGGGGCTCCGCCCCTCCTATAACCCCCCGGTTAACTACGTGGACTAGTTGTGGAAATAATATAACACAACCCAACAGACACTTTTTCGCTTCATCTCCATGACTGTTGGGTTGGGAATTTTCTTGCCTCTTTGATTAATTACACCATATTAAAATCTTCAATATCTGGTTTTGGGTCAATGATTCCAACTCCATAAATCAGTGTTGATATGTTCAAGAGAAGTCCTTCCATTGCTACTTGCTACAATACTCTTAAGCCATCATTCATGTCTATCACTCCTAAACCAGCTCTTCGTCATCATCATTTTCTCTTAAATCTTGTTACTCGTTTCATGTCATTGATAGGGGATACATCAAGGCCATCCTACGACAGGTCATGATCCGAATTTAAACAGGAATGTAACAAAGTACATATATAACCTATTGACGGGTCAAAATGAATTGCCAATGACTAAGGGATCTTCCCCGTATGAAGTCCCAATTATACCTCACATCGTTTGGGATAGGATCACCATCTGTTATGTGGGGCCGACTTCCATCTTGGTTATTAACCGAGAAGGTGTCAAAGTGGGAAGAGAATGAAATTCTTAGGCAGTGAAACAAAATCATCCCAAGATCGACCAATTGCAGAGATAGGTACAAAAAATCCTCAACGACAATAATAAGAGGTATGCCATGAGAGGGGTTAGTGAGCTAAAACCCAATCAGACATACAATAAACAAGAACATGCCAGAAGTTAATTGCAAAGTAGTTCACAATAGGTCAATGACATGGCAAGGAACAAGTAAAAATGGATTCAAAAGCACAACATACATGAAACCACTATGTACCAGTCCATAACATATTGTGTATATGAAAATGCACATACAAATATAGTGAAGTATCAGATAACTAATACAACCACCATGAGAAAGCATGGGAATTAGTGCCAAAGATAAATAACATATTATTAATGTCGCTGCAACTACAAATACATATCATGCAATTGGTACAAACCCAATAGTGGAACATCGGTTGTTCATACCATTGCCCAATACCAAAACCCTAGACCCACTGCAAATCCATTCTACTCATTGCCAAGAGTTGAGTGGCTCTATATCTCAAGCATAAATATGCTATCTATTCATATCCTCAACTCAAGTGCTAAAGTCCCTGCCTAATGAGGTGTGAGGTTGCATTTATAGAGGTTAGGCGACCGTTCACCTACCGTGATGTTTGACCTTCCTTCATGCCCTTTCGACTACCCTCGTGACTCTTGAGATTACCTGTTTGATTCTCAATCTTAATCGACTATTACATGCTCAAGTCAGTCTTAACATAGTTGTTGATATTATTGTGATGAATATTTTCATCATGATGGAGAAGAGGAAGTGGGTGTAAAGGGTTTTTGTAAACACTAGAACCCATGTTATGCATATGTGACGAGGTTGCAAATGCTCGATTCCAGGACATGCCTATTTTCTTGCTACTATGCTTTGCTCACATTCATAAATCTTCTGGCAATGTGCGTTCAAATTTATTGAAATGTTATTGGAAACTGTAAGGGGGCATCTGGCTTGTTGAAAGGAAACCCTAATGTTGGGTCTCATTACTAACATTGCTAAGAAACCATGCAGACATGAATTGTTGAAATGCTTGTCGTTGTACCTTTCCCGCAGCTGACCACCTCTTGTTGCTGTGTTCTTCGTTGAAACCCTATTTGTGTGGGTTCTATAGAAACCCTAGCTTCCTTTTCTAGGTCAACATTATTGCTTTCCCTACGATCTTCTATTAAGATTGACACAATGTCTAAGATTACTTGACTTCTTCGCATAGACTAGCATTCTCATCCCTCTCCCTACATGCGGGAAAATAACATTGGTCAGGCATATTTATAACAAAGAATGATACTAGAAATACAATTAATTGATTGAAAGAATGGCATTAATAACTAATTCATTTAGGCCCCTGTGTGGTCAATTGTTGTGCCACAATATTATCAATGCATGTAGCCTTGGGTGGATTTTATAGGGTCTCCTCGCACTTCTTCAATCAAATTTTTTTCCATGGGCCTACTATGGAATCAAAGTTGAATGTAGCTCCACTAATTTGTAGAGCCAAGGGGCATATTACTGTAAAAATGGACGATATCATTTGCTATGTCTTTGAGCTTCCTTAATTGATTCCGATCATTAATCATTGTCGATAAGAGCCTTGAGGGTTTGATCACTACCATCTAAGTTTCCCAAGTAGGTATAAGAATCATCCACTTCTTTAGTCGCCTCCCATTCCAAAAACTTGAGACAAGAGATAGAGGTTTGCCTTAGTGGCTCCATAAAGACCGAACATGCACAATCTGTGTCAAACAATTTCAATACCTTCATCTTGAGGCCTCAAATAGTTGGGTCTTCTAAAGGAATCGAAGGATAAACAAAGGATAATTGTTCCAACTATACTTTGACATTGGAGTCATTAGTCCCATGGTTTCTGACTCACAACCCACCTTACTCTCAAGGTGGCTACGCAACTATGCAGTATCACTAAATCCCCACAAAGGCAGCGAACATCCTAATGCTACATGAACATCATTCATTTTTATTGGATCAATTATCAACTTTAAGAGCATGGCATTATTTAGGCCGCTCGTTTAGTAAATAACATTTTGGAATAGAAACCTCTGCCATGCCAACTATCTATAAAAATATTTAAGTGAGGAGTTTCTCGTGATTGTAGCAGAGTGTTGTGTATAACTATCTCCTCTGCAGAGGAACTATTGGAGAGATGTAGCTCGTCATTATTCTTTCCAATGTTATTGCACATATTGTTTTAGTTGAACTTCAGCGAGTTCGCATAGTCCTAATGGGAACTCCATATTAATCGTAGCATTAACTAAAACAACTTCCCATCATGCGAAGTTGCAAGGCAGGAACACGAGCTAGGGACTGGCAGAAAGAGGATGCAACTATCAAGAAGGTCACATAATCGCAGTCATTATGTAGGTCGCATATCTCAGTCATTTGTATGGGGTTCTACAACATAACTTTGCGACCTGAAGAGGGGTTGCAAAGAAATGATGCGACTTTGGTGAAGGATGCATAATCACAGCACTCTCTCAGTCGCATTCCTGGGTCATTTGTTGGAGTCTAAACTGTGAGTATATGATCTGGGAAAGAATTTCGACCTGATGGTAGATAAAGTTGAGATTTGTGTCATGGTTGTTGGTAAAATCTCCTTCATTTCGGGACTTCGTTGACTGTAGAACACTTTGCGGATTTAGAAGGCCGAGGTTGTAGACTGGATTTATGGAATGGATCGAATAATTTAGTGCTCCACAAATTTTAGTAATTGCAACCATGCAGGTCACATTGGTCACAGAAAATGAGGAGTCACACCAACCCCTGGCTGCTTCAGGAGTGAGTTTGCTACCTGGCGACTTGGGAGAGGTCATAGAGTTGCATTTTGCAGAGGTGGCAACTCTTAAGGATTGCTGGAGGTGTGACCCAGTGACCTGGATGGGAAATAAATTTTTTGGAGGTCACAGAGGTTTCTCAATTGCATTATCGATAGGTCACTCAACTTGGTTTCTTCCGGAATGCAATTTTGTGCCTTTGGGGAATGTGTGAGTTACCAGGGGTCACTTGGTCGTATGGAGAAATGGGTTGCATTATTTTTCTGCTATAGCATAAGGAATAATCCTGTATTATGTCCGTGTGGAGCCCCTTATATTCATCACTTCTTTGGAATAATAACAAGGCAAGTAACACAATTTTTCGGGTTCTAGGTCAAGGTGCAACCCATAAAAACACTCTTCTTATGCGACTACCTTCATTGCTGCAATACGTCATGTATGACCAACATGTTGCTTGAATTTTCAAGCACAGAGGTTCCAAAGCCTTAACCACACAATGTATTTCTGTTGAACACATTTTTGTGAAGACCTTCCTTACCCAAAGTAGGGCCACTCATCGCATGAATCCGCCATCATATGTAGCCTACCATGGAAATGAATTTGTGGATATAACATAGATTGTTAGACTTCATATAATCGTTAGCACAGAGTAATACATTTCATTCGACGACTCCTTAAATATTCAATTAAGCACGTAGGTGAATGGATTTCATTGACTTACGACCTTCAAATCATTTCACCGTGTATAACCATTAAAATCCACTTAAACTCCATTTATATGAAACTTTCGAAAGGGTCACCTTCGTTTTGAGCTTCAAATTTTAAGCACTACTCATACCCTTTATCATTGATGTCCCATGCCTCACTTAGATGTGCGTGCTAGCTTTTTTATGGTAGCTAACTGTATGGGTTTTGATTACCCTTGGAAAGAACTCTTTGAGAACTTGAAAGCGTGAACTATGCTCATGTGTAATACATACCCGTTACACCACATATCATCAATACACTATGCCTTATAGAATGTCCTTCTTTACCAAGCTTGATGCTATCAATATTATTATTAGATGGTATTTATTCCCTACATGATGTCTCTCATCATATTTGTTAAATTTAAAATTCTTCATTTGATATGTGCCTAAAGCAGCTCCAATTAAAGTCCTACAAAGAGAAGGAATAAATAATTAAAACACCGAAAGAAATTGATTTAAGATGGTTGGGGTGTTAATATAATTATAAATCATTTCTATGTGTAGAGTGAGAGATGATTTCAATTTGAACCAACTCAACATTTGGGCATTTTAATGAGCCTGCTTGTTGCAAGGAATTTCGATATCACGTGCTTCCTGGAGTGGCGAGGCAATCATAATGTGAGTGCCTCGAAGTGAAGGTACATTATGGAGAGCGAGGGCTAATTCAAAGCAGGGTCGGTGATCCAGATTTAAACAAGAATGCAACAAATTATAGAGATAACCATAAATACAAAGGTGCAGCAACAATAATACTTCATTTCTTTAATGTAAAATATTGAAATATGCTTACAAACAGAAATGGAAATAAACCAGATAGGGCGATGGCAGCTTATCTCTGAGAAGAGATGTGGTGGTTGCATGCCTCTGAACTATCTTCCAATGAGGCTTGAAGGCCTATTTATTTTTGAGAAACAATGGAAAACCTAAAAATCCAAAACCCTAACCCTAGGATATGAAGCGCCAAACTACAGGCCCTGTTTTGGGTAAATTGGTACATCAACTTCCCTAGGTCATAACTTTGGCATACAATCTCCATTTGACGTGCACAATACCTCGTTAGAAAGATCTATCTGAGGAATACAGCTTTGGAGAAAATAACATTGGTCCATTGTCCCCTTTTGCTCCCATATTTCCCGAAAAACATCGTTTAGGGCCTTAAAACTTCTCTAGAAGTTTAGGACCCAAAAAACTGCTAAAAATAGTAAACTGTGCTACAATTAAGGAAACTGAAAAAAATGAAAGAGACAGTTGTGGGGGTCCAAGTGGGATATATGGGTGGCCACCAACATCCGCATGGATAATTCCTCCCCCCTTAGGAAGCAATGGTCCCCATTGCATTGAGTTCCTCCATGAGATGATGAAACTTTTGCTGAACTTGGTCCCTGGTGAGTTGTTGTGCAATCTCTGATGTGTAAAGTAATGGTGGGGGGCATGGTTGAGGGCTGTCCGCATTGAACACTCGGTGAAATCCAAGGAGTGGGGGAATTTTGTGCTCCAAAGCATTGTTTCCCACAACCTTGGTAATGGTATAAGGATCATGTCGGAGTGGTCTAGGCTTTTGATGGGCTCTTGTAAGGCGTTCTTTCTACAAATGTAACCAGAATTTGTTGCCCACTGGAAACTTGTGTGGTACCTGATGTTGACCATGTCGTTGCTTGTACTTGGCATTTTCCATAATGGAGTGGCGATAGATCAGACCGTTGGGTAGAGGTGTTATGGGAGTCAGATCGAATGAATGCTTGACCTGACAGTGCAAAGGTACCCTTGTGGGTGAGGAGAAGATGTCTCTGTCTTCTTTCATAACTATATCCACCTGATTCTGCTACGTGGAGGAACCCTTCCCGGGGGCCATGGATGTGGCTACGATCTTCCCCTTACTTTGAGAGCGAACCAGATGGAAAATAAATTTCTGAGCCTCAGAGATGAGCTTGCTGCATTTCTTAGCAGTGATCAAAGAGGTGGCAGTAGGTAGGGCTACCTCCGGTATCTTGCCTAATAGTACATCACAAACATTAAGAGGTGCAACATCACACAATACCTCAACTATGAAGGGCTTGATGTTGTAGGGAAGGCGACACTGTTGGCGGACTCGAAGATCTTGTCCTTGGTGAAGCCACCTGATGATGTACGGTTGCGAGTGTGGTATGGTTAGTAGTCCTAGCCGCTTCACAACCACTACTAAAATGAGGTCCTTTTGGCTACCACTATCCACAATGAATTGCAACTACGAGCCGTTCACCCACATTTGTTAGTGGAAAAGTCGCTCCCACTCCTCTGGATCTTCGGGCTCATTCTTCTAGATCTTGGTGGTGGCAACAGTGGCACTAGGCTCCGCATCAATGATCTGCTTCTCTTTTCCATTCCACTTGTCGGATTTTGACTCAGGGTTAGAACATGCATCTGATTCTGAAGCCTTCAACTTGGCCACCAATGACTGCTTGGTTCGACACTCACTTGTGTTGTGAGTGGGGCTCTTATGGAACTCACACCACTTTCCTTTATCGTTATTTGACTTTGTGGTGTTTTTATTTTCTTGCGGCTTCGACAGGTTGTCTTGGGTCACCCCATATTGGCTTTGTCCTTGGTTTTGCGATTTGGGTAAGCCTTTCCCTTGCTTCGGATTCCCAGATCCAAAGTCTCGCTTCTTTTGTTTAAAATTTTTCTCGATCTTGACAATGTATCAGTATGTTGTGCCGAGTGAGGAGATGTTCAAGAACTCCATCTCATCCTGAATGTACTTGTGTAGGAAGCCACAGTATTTGAGTACCAAATGTGGCTCAGAATCCTTGATACCCAACTTTTTGTGAAGGGTATGAAAAATATTTGTGAACTCCATCACATCTTGGTCCCTTCCTTGTCACAGTGTGGTCCATTTGATGTATTTATCCTCATAGCTTTTGACAGGGTAGTACTACTCCTTGATGGCATCCCAGAATGAATTCCAAGTGGGTGTGGCTAAAAACAGTGAGTTCGTACTTTCATCCTTCTGCTTGCAGTAGGTTTCCCACCAATCCTTGACATGGGGGGCTACTTTGAGAAGAGAAAAAGTAATCTTTTCCCGGTTGGAAAAATCATGAACAGAAAAATGCCCTTCTAGCAGATTTAACCATTTATCTACAACATCTACATCTATCTAACCCTCGAATATGGGGATTTCAAAGTTAACTCGTACCTTAAAAGGTGTGGCATTTCTAGAGTAGCTATTGGAAGCAGATGTGACACCCCTGGGTAGCCGCTAGAGGATTTGGGCAAAGCTGTCCATCACCGCGTTACTTTGTCGCTCGAGGGCTTCTTCAAGAATTATTTTGATAGGATCTCCTACTCCCTCATCTTTCTTTTCATCTGCCATGGGAGGCTGTCAGGATTTACGAGGCTGGTCTTGCAAAGGTTCAACCAATTCAAGCCCTAGTTCCTTATATCTCGACCTCGTTGGGGGCATGAAAAGAAAAATAAAGAAAGAGCAGACCGCTCTGATACCAATGATAAGGATTTAAATAGGAACACAACAAATTACAGAGATAACCATAAATACAGAGGTGCAACAGAAATAATACTTCATTTCATTAATGTAAAATACTGAAATATGCTTACAAACAGAAATGGAAATAAACGAGATAGGGAGATGGTAGTTTATCTCTGAGAAGAGATGTGGTGGCTACATGCCTCTGAACTATCTTACAATGAGGATTGAAGGCCTATTTCTTGTTGAGAAATAATGGAAAACCATAAACATCCAAAACCCTAACCCAAGGAGATGAAGCACCAAACTATGGGCCCCGTTTTGGGTAAATTGGTACATCAAATTCTCGGGGTCATAACTTTGGCATACGATCTTCATTTGACGTGAACAATACCTCGTTAGAAAGATCTATATGAGGACTACAACTACGGGGAGAGAAAAATTGGTCCATTTTCCTTTGTTTCTCCTATATTTCCCAAAAAACTTCGTTTAGGGCCTTAAAACAGCTCCAGAAGTTTAGGACCCGAAAATCTGCTAAAAATAGTAAATTTTGCTACAATTAAGGAAAATGAAAAAAAAATGAAAGAGACAGTTGTGGGGGTCCAAGTGGGATGGATGGGTGGCCACCAACATCCACCTGGATCAATTAGATCCTTAATCATATGCACCTACGGTTACGAGGCGCTAAGGGAAAGTCATGATGCTTACAATCCCTAACACGCTTGCTGAGATGGGGAACCAACCATGAACCTAGGAGGACATGACACACAATGATTCTTACCATAATGCCAAGCAGTTTCTAAGAGAATGAAACTCTAGAGGTAGATGAATTAGGTTAAATCGTGAAGGGAATCATTCTAGGGCTGATTTACGGTTTCTCTGCAAACCTTAGTAAGGTCAACATAATGAAAGCCAAATTGAAGTCTTGGATTCCCACACATGGCACTGCTACTGATTGAAAAGCACATTAAATAGGTATAATCTCTGAAGTCATTGGAAAGACATCACATTTCCAAAACCCTAAGGCAATGGTAGGTTCAATGCATGAGATGACGCATGACAAACGAATGCAATATATATCGCACAATTGCATGAGTGAGTGCATCGACAGGGTATGATAAGAACAAGTCATGGGGGAATTAGCCCAAGAACTACTAGAGCGTCCCTTAATGGATTGAGGCGAGCAGCGGGGAAACCGAAATTTTAGATATGCCCAAAATTTTGGGTGGTGTTGTAGCGGCTACAACATAACCATAAACAAAGAGATGCAATAGAAATAAAACTTCATTTCATTAATATCAAAGAACTGAAATATTCTTACATACAAAATGGAAATAAACTAGCTCAGGCAAAGGTAGCTTATCTATGAGAAGAGATGTGGCGGCTACATGCCTTTGAACTATGTTACAATGAGGCTTGAAGGCGTATTTACTATTGATAAATAATTGAAAACCCAAAAACATCCAAAAACCTAACCCTAGGAGATGAAACGCCAAACTCTAGGCCCCATTGGGGTAAATTGGTACATCAACTTCTCGGGGTCATAACTTTGGCATACAATCTCCATTTGACGCACACTATACCTCATTAGATAAACTTATCCAAGGACTACAATTGTTAACAGAGGATATTGAGTTAAAAACTCATATTCATTACCAATGATTTTCCAAAAAAACATCGTTTAGGGCCTCAAAACGAAACCCGAAAGTCCAAGACTCGGAAAACTGCCAAAAATAGTAAATTGTTCTACAATTAAGGAAACTGACAAACTGAAAGAAACAATAGTGGTGTTCCAAATGGAATAGGAAAGTGGCCACCAATATTCAACTGGATCATTCCTCCCCCCTTAGGAAGCAATTGACCCCATTGCGTTGAGTTCCTCCATGAGACAATGAAACTTATGCTGAACTTCATCCCTGGTGAGCCAATTTCCCTGGTGAGCCACTTGCCCTGGTGAAGGAGTTGGTCTAATTTGACAAATCGATATAGTTTGATCCTTTGTTGTGAGGTGTTCTTGATCTGTGTGTCAATGATCTGATCAATTGTGGCTTGTTCCATGCAGTCTCGGTTTAACTTTGTTGGTGTGAGTTGTTATGTAATGTCGGATGTGTTCAACAATGGTGGAAATTAGTGCCGAAGGTATTCCACATTGAACATTGGGTGTAGATCAAGGAATGGTGGAATACTGACCTCGAAGGAATTGTCTCCTACTACCTTGGTGATGGTGTATGGCCCATAACGAAGCGGGTGAAGCTTATGGTGAGGCCTAACGTGGTTCTCCTTTTGCAAATGTAGCCAAAATTTGTCACCCACATGGAACTTCTGTGGCACTTGATGTTGATCATGTAGCTTATACTTAACATTGGCTCTATTAAATATGTCATGGATATTTTAGCGGATGTGTTGAGTTTTTTCAATGAATTTGTTTTCCTTGTCGGCTTCGTACTGGACATGAGACGAATCTGTATGAGTAGCTGCAAATGGTATGGCCACATCAATGGGACATAGTGGATGGAATCCCAAGCCCACTTGAAAAGGGATGTGGTCAGTTAAGCTATAGAGAGCCCGATTATAGTTGTGCTAGACATAAGGGAGGCTCTCTTCCCATGTGCATGGATGCTTTGAGTTGTACATGCACAAAATGTGTACGATCATCCTGTTGACAACCTATATCAAGCCATCAGTTTGGGGATGGAAAGTTGTGAGCTTGGTGTCCAGAATCGACTAGAGACCGGACCAAAATGTAATGAGGAACTTGTTGTCCCTATTTAAGATGAGAGACTGTGGGATGACAACGTGTACCCACACTTGTTCAAAGAAGAGTTTAGCATTGGCTTCTGGTGTGATATTTTTCTTGCAGGACACCATAATGACTATCTTTGAGAATCTGTCGACAACCACAAAAACACAGTCATTGGGATGCTTAGTAGAAGGAAGGCCCGACACATAATCCATGGAGAAGGATTCCCAAGGTCAACTAGGGGTAGGCAATAGAGTATAAAGGCCTTGCTTCTTGATAATCGGTTTGGCAATGGTGTAGGTAGTGCAGGATTTGATGTACTTCATGTCGAAGATTCAGCCAATAGAAATACTTCTGTAGTACTGCCACCGCTTTCTCAACCCCGAAATTCCTAGCCTAACTATAGTGTGCTTCCCAAATCATCTTGGCACTCTCGCTCGAAGGAACACAAAGGTTTCCTAAGTGGCATAACAGTGCATCATGGAGGTGAAAATTTGGAACTTGTTAACCCTCCAAGGGTGTCTGGTATGTGTGGTTGAATTCTGGGTCTCTTTTGTAGAGAAGTGGCCAATCAGAAGTCTTGTGCCCACAAGAGTTGAGCACGGTGGTTAACACCATGATCGGTGGTCGGTTGAGTCAGTCTGCAACATTATTGGTGCTTCCCTTCTTATACTTGATATTCAATGGAATTATTGCAGGTATGTGGACCACTTTTGATGGTGATCATTCTGCAACTTCCCTTGCGTCTGTATGAACTGCGAGGGTCGATGGTCTATGTGGATGACCATTTCCTTCCCCAAAATGTAATGCTTCTGTTATCAGCAGGCCTACATAATGGAATAAATTTCTTTGTCATAAGTGGGATACTTCTAGAATGTGTTTGAAAGTGTCTCACTGTGATATGCCACTGGATGCTCCTATTGAGTAAGGACTTCCCCAATAGCATAGTCAGAGGCATTTGTCTTGATCTTAAATGGTTGTTGCAAGTCTAGTAACGTGAGAAATGGTGCAGAGAAAAGGTGATGTTTCAACTCTATGAATGCCTTCTGTTGAGATTCATACCAAAATCATTTTTCTTTCGCTCCTCCTTTGGTGACTTGACTCAAGGGCCAAGTGATATGAGAGCACCCCAACACAAACATGCGATAGAAATTGGAAAGACCCAGAAAGTTGTGGAGCTCTGTTAGAGTGGTTGGGGCTAGCCAATCCCAAATGACTTGGATCTTGGCTGGATCCACATGCACCTTCTGTTCATTAATAATGTATCCCAAATACTAAATCTGGGTCATGCTAAAAGTGAATTTCCCCAAATTGGCACAGAGCTTGTGTTGCCGCAGTGTCTAGAGAACCTGTCGGATGTGGTGGAGGTTCTCTTCCCAAGTCTAGCTCAAGATCAAGATGTCATCCAAGTATACTACTACAAATGAGTTGGTGAATGGCCACAAGATGTCATCCATCAACCTCATGAAGGTTGCAAGAGCATTTTTCAACCCGAAATGCATAACTAGCCATTCAAAAAGGCCCTCCTTGGCTTTGAAGGCAATCTTCCACACATCGGAGGGTTCTATTGGTACCTAATGATATCTGGACTTCAGTCGATCTTGCTAAAATATTTCCCCCCCTTGAGTTGGTCCATAAGGTCATCAATTAGTGGGATCAGGCACCTATTTCAGACAGTGATCTTGTTCGGTGCTTGGTAGTCAATACAGAGTCTCCAAGTCCCATCCTTCTTTGTACCAACATGATCAGGCTCCCACAAGGTGATGAACTTGGCCAGATGTGACCTTTCTGCAACAGCTCCTGAATTTGCCTCTTGATTTCGTCATTCTCCAAAACGGAGTGTCGATAGATTGTTCCATTGGGCAATGACGCACATACAGTTAGACCGATGGAGTGCTTGACCTGACACTACAGAGGGACCCCTGTGGAGGAGGTGAAGATGTCATCGTACTCCTCCACGAATTTTTCCATCTATTGTTTTCGTGCGGAGGGGACCCGTCTCTAGGTTGTGGCAACTGTCTTCTTCTTTCCCTAAGGGCGTATCATCAAGAAAAAAAAAAAATCCTGGTTTTGGAAATGAGCTTACTATATTGTTTTGCAGTAACCAAAGAGATGGCGGCAGGCGGTGCTACCATTGGTGTCCTATACAACTTATTTCCCAAGGTAACAATAACAACGTGAGGCCTTGAATCATACACAACATGTCGCTTCCACAAGTATGGTTGGCCTAATAATACATCAGAAACATCAAGAGGAGTAACGTCACATAATACCTCATTCATGAAGGGCTTGATGCTATATGGAAGGCGACACTACTTGCTGATGCGAAGATCTTGTCCTTGGTGAAGTCACTCGATGGTGTACAATCGTGGGTGTGCTGTAGTCACCAAGCCCAACCATTTCACGACCTCTACTAAAATGAGGTTCTTTTGGTTCCCACTGTCGACAGTGAACTATATCCGGGAACACTTTACCCACATCTGGGAGTGGAAGAGGTAGCACTCCTATGGATATTCGGGTTCCTCCTTCTAGATCTTCGTGGTGGCAACGATGGCATTGGGCTCCGCTTTGATAATCTGCTTCCCTTTGTCATTCCCCTTTTCAGGTTCTGACTCAGAGTCGGAACATGCATCTGATTTAGAAGCCTTCATCTCGACAACCAATGATTTCTTGCCCCGACACTCACTTGTGTTATGAGTTGAGATCTTATGGAACTCACACCACTTTCCCGTGTCCTTCTTCAGGTTTGCGATGTTTTTATTTGCTTGAGGATTTGGCGGGTTGTCCTGAGTCACCTCACCTTGGCTTTATCCTTTGTTTTGCAGTTTGGGGGCACCTGTCCTTGCTTCAGATTCGCGGATCCAAAGTCTTGCTTTTTTTGTCTAAGTTTAGGACCCGAAAAACTGCTAAAAATAGCAAATTGTGCTACAATTAAAGAAAATGAAAGAGAGTTGTGGGGATCCAAGTGGGATGGATGGGTGGCCACCAACATCCACCTAGATCAATCAGATCCTTAATCATATGCACCTAGGGTTATGAAGGCGCTAAGGGAAATTCATGATGCTTACAATCCCTAACACGCTTGCCGAGATGGGGAACCAACCATGAACCTAGGAGGACATGACACACAATGATTCTTACCATAATGCCAAGCAGTTTCTAAGAGAATGCAACTCTAGAGGTAGATGAATTAGGTTAAATCGTGAAGGAAATTATTCTAGGGCTGATTTAGGTTTTCTCCACAAACCTTAGTAAGGTCAACATAATGAAAGCCAAATTGAAGTCTTGGATTCCCACACATGGCGCTGCTACTGATTGAAAAGCACATTAAATAGGTATAATCTCTGAAGTCATTGGAAAGACATCACATTTCCAAAACCCTAAGGCAATTGTAGGTTCAATGCATGAGATGAGGCATGACAAACAAATGCAATATATATCGCACAATTGCACGAGTGAGTGCATCGACAGGGTATGATAAGAACAAGTCGTGGGGGAATTAGCCCAATTTTAGATATGCCTAAAATTTTGGGTGGTGTTGTAGCGGCTACAACATGACCATAAATAGAGAGATGCAATAGAAATAAAACTCCATTTCATTAATATCAAAGAACTGAAATATTCTTACATACAGAATGGAAATAAACTAACTCAGGCAAAGGTAGCTTATCTATGAGAAGAGATGTGGCAGATACATGCCTTTGAATTGTGTTACAATGAGGCTTGAAGGCGTATTTATTATTGATAAATAATGGAAAACCCAAAAACATCCAAAAACCTAACCCCAGGAGATGAAACGCCAAACTCTAGGCCCCGTTGGGGTAAATTGGTACATCAACTTCTCGGGGTCATAACTTTGTCATACAATTTCCATTTGATGCACACTATACCTCATTAGATAGACTTATCCAAGGACTACAATTGTTAACAGAAGATATTGAGTTAAAAACTCATATTCATTACCAATTATTTTCCCAAAAAACATCGTTTAGGGCCTCAAAACGGCTCTGAAAGTCCAAGACTCGGAAAACTGCCAAAAATAGTAAATTGTTCTACAATTAAGGAAACTGACAAACTGAAAGAAACAATGGTGGTGATCCAAGTGGAATAGGAAAGTGGCCACTAATATTCTCCTGGATCATTCCTGCCCCCTTAGGAAGCAATGAACCCCATTGCGTTGAGTTCCTCCATGAGACAATGAAACTTCTGCTAAACTTCATCCCTGGTGAGCCAATTTCCCTGGTGAGCCACTTGCCCTGGTGAAGGAGTTGGTCTACTTTGACAAATCGATATAGCTGGATCTTTTGTTGTGAGGTGTTCTTGATCTTTGTGTCCATGATCCAATCAATTGTGGCTTGTTCCATGCAGTCTCGATTTAACTTTGTTTGTGTGAGTTGTTATGTAATGTCGGATGTGTCCAACAATGGTGGAAATTAGTGCCGAAGGCAGTCCACATTGAACATTGGGTGTAGACCAAGGAATGGTGGAATACTAACCTCGAAGGAATTGTCCCCTACTACCTTGGTGATGGTGTATGGCCCATAACGAAGCGGGTGAAGCTTATGGTGGGGCCCAACGAGGTTCTCCTTTTGCAAATGTAGCCAAAATTTGTCACCCACATGGAACTTCTGTGGCACTTGATGTTGATCATGTAGCTTATAATTAACATTGGCTCTATTCAATATGTCATGGATATGTTAGCGGATGTGTTGATTTTGTTCAATGAATTTTTTTTCCTTGTCGGCTTCGGACTGGACATGAGACAAATCTGTATGAGTAGCTGCAAATGGTATGGCCACATCAATGGGACATAGTGGATGGAATCCCAAGCCCACTTGAAAAGGGATGTGGTCAGTCGAGCTATGGAGAGCCCGATTATAGTTGTGCTAGACATAAGGGAGGCTCTCTTCCCATGTGCATGGATGCTTTGAGTTGTATATGCACAAAATGTGTACGATCATCCTGTTGACAACCTCTATCTAGCCATCAGTTTGGGGATGGAAAGTTGTAGACTTAGTGAGCTTGGTGTCCAGCATCGACCAAAGACTGGACCAAAATGTAATGAGGAACTTGTTGTCCCTATCTAAGATGAGAGACTGTGGGATCCCAACGTGTACCCACACTTGTTCAAAGAAGAGTTTAACATTGGCTTCAGATGTGATATTCTTCTTGCAGGACACCATAATTACTATCTTTGAGAATTTGTCGACAACCACAAAAACATAGTCATTGCGATGCTTAGTAGAAGGAAGGCCCGACACGTAATCCATGGAGAAGGATTCCCAAGGTCAAATAGGGGTAGGAAACAAAGTATAAAGGCCTTGCTTCTTGATGATTGGTTTGGCAATGGTGTAGGTAGTGCAGGATCTGATGTACTTGATGTCGAAGATTCAGCCAATAGAAATACTTCTGTAGTGCTGCCACTGTTTTTTCAACCCCGAAATTCCTAGCGACCTGACTATAGTGTGCTTCCCAAATCATCTTGGCACTCTCGCTCGAAGGAACGCAAAGGTGTCCTAGGTGGCATAACAGTGCATCATGGAGGTGAAAATATGGAACTTGTTAACCCTCCAAGAGTGTCTGGTATGTGTGGTTGAATTCCGAGTCGCTTTTATAGAGAAGTGGCCAATCAGAAGTCTCATGCCCACAAGAGTTGAGCACGATGGTTAACACCATGATCGGTGGTTGGTTGAGTCAGTCTACAACATTATTAGTGCTTCCCTTATTATACTTGATATTCAATGGAATTATTGTAGGTATGTGGACCACTTTTGATGGTGATCATTCTGCAACTTCCCTTGTGTCTGTATGAACTATGAGGGTCGGTGGTCTATGTGGATGACCATTTCCTTCCCCAAAATGTAATGCTTCCATTATCAGCAGGCCTACACAATGGAATAAATTTCTTTTTCATAAGTGGGATACTTCTAGAATGTGTTTGAAAGTGTCTCACTGTGATATGCCACTGGATGCTCCTATTGAGTAAGGACTTCCCCAATAGCATAGTCAGAGGCATTTGTCTCGATCTTAAATGGTTGTTGCAAGTCTAGTAACGTTTGCATTGGTGCAGAGAAAAGGTTATGTTTCAACTCTACGAATGCCTTCTGTTGAGATCCAAACCAAAATCATTTTTCTTTTGCTCCTCCTTTGGTGACTTGACTCAAGGGCCAAGTGATATGAGAGAACCCAACACAAACATGCGGTAGAAATTGGCAAGACCCAGAAAGTTGTGGAGATTTGTCAGAGTGGTTGGGTCTAGCCAATCCCAAATGACTTGGATCTTGGCTAGATCCACATGCAGCTCTTATTCATCAATAATGTATCCCAAATACTGAACTTGGGTCATGCCAAAAGTGAATTTCCCCAAATTGGCACAGAGCTTGTGTTGCCGCAATGTCTAGAGAACCTATCGGATGTGGTGGAGGTGCTCTTCCCAACTCTGGCTCAAGATCAAGATGTCATCCAAGTATACTACTACAAATGAGTTGGTGAATGGCCACAAGATGTCATCCATCAACGTCATGAAGGTTGAAGGAGCATTTGTCAACCCGAAATTCATAACTAGCCATTCGAAAAGGCCCTCCTTGGCTTTGAAGGCAATCTTCCACACATCGGATGGTTCTATTGGTACCTACTGATATCCAGACTTCAGTCGATCTTGCTGAAATATTTTGCCCCATTGAGTTGGTCCATAAGGTCATCAATCTGTGGGATCAGGCACCTATTTTAGACAGTGATCTTGTTCGACGCATGATAGTCAATACAGAGTCTCCAAGTCCCATCCTTCTTTTGTACCAACATGATCAGGCTCCCACAAGGCGATGAACTTGGCCAGATGTGACCTTTCTGCAACAGCTCCTGAATCTGCCTCTTGATTTCGTCATTCTCCAAAACGGAGTGTCGATAGATTGTTCCATTGGGCAACGATGCACCTACGGTTAGATCGATGGAGTGCTTGACCTGACACTACAGAGGCACCCCTGTGGGGGAGGTGAAGATGTCATCGTACTCCTCCATGAATTTGTCCATCTGTTGTTTTCATGCAGAGGGGCCTTGTTTCGAGGTCGTGGCAATTGTCTTCTTCTTTCCCTAAGGGCGTATCATCAAGGAAAAAAAATTTCCTGGTTTTGGAAATGAGCTTACTGGATTTTTTTGCAATAACCAAAGAGATGGCGGTAGGCGGTGCTACCATTGGTGTCCTATACAACTTATTTCCCAAGGTAATAATAACAGTGTGAGGCCTTGACTCATACACAACATGTCGCTTCCACAAGTATGGTTGGCCTAATAATACATCAGTTACATCAAGAGGAGTAACGTCACATAATACCTCATTCATGAAGGGCTTGATGCTATATGGAAGGCGACACTACTTGCTGACACGAAGATTCTGTCCTTGGTGATGTCACCCGATGGTGTACGATCGTGGGTGTGTTGTAGTCGACAAGCCCAACCATTTCATGACCTCTACTAAAATGAGGTTCTTTTGGCTCCCGCTGTCGACAATGAACTATATCCGGGAACCCTTTACCCACATCTGGGAGTGGAAGAGGCACTCCTCCTATGGATATTCGGGTTCCCCCTTCTGGATCTTCATGGTGGCAACGATGGCATTGGGATCCACATTGATAATCTGCTTCCCTTTGTCATTCCCCTTTTCAAGTTCTGACTCAAAGTCGGAACATGCATCTGATTTAGAAGCCTTCATCTTGACAACCAATGATTTCTTGCCCCAGCACTCACTTATGTTATGAGTGGAGATCTTATGGAACTCATGCCACTTTCCCGTGTCCTTCTTCAGCTTCGCGATGTTTTTATTTGCTTGAGGATTTGGCGGGTTGTTCTGAGTCACCTTGCCTTGGCTTTATCCTTTGTTATGCAGTTTGGGGGCACCTTTCCTTGCTTCGGATTCGCGGATCCAAAGTCTTGCTTTTTTTGTCTAAGCTTCTACTCGATCTTGATAGCGTATCGGTACGTCATGTCGAGTGAGGAGATGTCCATAACTCCATCTCATCCTGGATGTGCCTGTGTAGGCAGTCGTGGTACTTGAGTACCAAATATTTCTCAGAATCCTTGATACCCAACTTCGTGCGAAGGGTATGAAAAACATTGGTAAACTTCGGCACGTCTTAGTCCCTTCCCTGCCACTACGTGGTCTACTTTATGTATTTATCCTCTTAGCTCCCGACAAGGTAGTACTGCTCCTTGATGGTGTCATGGAATGAATTCCAAGCAGGTGCAGCTAAAAAAATGAGGGCGTACTTTCATCCTTCTGCTCACAGTAGGTTTCCCACCAGTCCTTGACGTGGGGGGTGGCTTTTAGAAGAGAAAAAGTAATATTTTCCCAGCTGGAAAAATCATGAATAGAAAAAATATCCTTATGGAAGATTTAACCATTTATCTATGACATCTGGATCTATTTGGCCCTAAAATATGGGAATGTCAAAGTTTACTTGTACCTCAAAAGGAGTGGCACCTCCAAAGTGGCTGTTGGATGTGGATACACCACCAATGGGAAATTGTTGAAGGATCTGGGAAAATTTATCCATCATCGTGTTCCTTTGTTTCTCGAGGGCCTCCTCAAGAAATATTTTGATAGGATCTCCTTCTCCCTCATCTTTCTTTTCTTCCCCCATAAGCAGTCATCGAGGTTTGCAAGGCTGATCTTGCAAAGGTTCAACCAGATCGAGCCCTAACTCCTTATACCCTGACCTCGTTGGGTACATGCAAAGAAGGATCGAGAAAGAGTAGACCGCTCTGATACCACTGATCCGAATTTAAACAAGAACACAAAAAATTACATTTATAACCATAAACACATAGATGTAGCAAAAATAAAATTCATTTCATTAATATCAAAGAAATAAAATATGCTTACATACAAAATAGAAATAAACTAGGTCGGGCGATGGTAGCTTATCTCTGAGAAGAGATGTGGTGGTTACATGCCTCTCAACTGTGTTATAATGAGGCTTGAAGGCCTATTTATTACTAAGAAACAATGAAAACCCCAAAACATCCAAAAATCTAACCAGAGATGAAATGCTAAACTATGGGCCCTATTGGGGTAAATGGTTACATCAACTTCTCGGGGTCGTAACTTTCACATACGATCTTTGTTTGACACACATGATACCTTGTTAGAAAAATCTATTTGATGACTACAACTATTGACAATAAACATTAAGTTCAAAACTTATATTTTCCACCAATGATTTTCCCAAAAAACGTTGTTTAGGGCCTCAAAACGGCTCCGGACGTTCTGGACGTGAAAAAAACCAAAAATAGTAATTTTTGCTACAATTAAGGAAACTAAAAGAAACAATGGTGGGGGTCCAAGTGGAATATGTAGGTAGCCACCAATATCCACCTAGATCAGGTCTCTTCCTGTCGAAATCAATCATCATCTAGGAACTTTATTTAAAAACCCCCTTTGGTACCTTGGAGCTTGCATACATCAATGGCAAGTTTCCTTGCTTCCAATGATAGGTCTTCATCATTGGCCTTTCACTAGAAAATTTTGTGTGGTGTTTGAATTCAAATCATCCATTCACACCACATAGGTTGTACTATTGTACCTTGAGAGCCATTATGATTATCGATGGCTTCTCACGTGTCTGTTAACAACTTACATCATTGACTGGTAACAAGATGGTATCTACCATGTTCGAATCCAGCTCATTTATTCACATGGCTAGACTTGTACTATCAAGTGATCGAGCGAACGAGATAGAAGACCCCAGACCTAGTTCTATCCATCAAGGAGGTGCTTTCAGGATTCATAAGATATTACAAAGTATGATGGCTATGATCATCTAGACAGTCATCTAAGCATGGGTCCACACTCTGTCATCAGTGAACGAGTCTTATTGATCATTATAAATGAAATATTGGCTCATATGTTGAGCATGGGTATGCCTCCCTCATCAATGATATCATTATGATAATATGTAATGTAAAAAATGATGATATTGACCGATTTTTTCTTGATCCAGACTTGTCACAAGGTAAAGCACTCCAGCCCTCAAGCACTGCTTCTAAATTTGTACTTTAGGGGGTAGTTTATTACAGTCCATTTTGTCACATCAATCCAAAAGGCCTGCAAACCAGATCAATCAACATCCATGAACACTTTGTCATAATCCCTTTGTAAAGCCCTAAGAATCATTTTCCCAAGAAGTCTAAGTTTATGGGTCTATCTATTCAAAAGCTATGTTGTTAGGCCAACACACCTTGTATGCCTGTCCACTTGCATTGGGTGCAAGTTGCATACATGAGCACTAACATTGATCAGCATAGGTTGCTCCATTCTGCAGGTACGCTGATTCTAGAATTCCGTGAAAATTAAAAAATAATTTTGAATCTTCTCCTTCTAGAATCTTCTAAGGTGGTTTTAACCATTTACCATAGTAGAGATTTCAAATTCCTATTCTTATCCCTTGAGCTTATCCTCCCTCATAAGTGGATCTCAAGCCTAGATTGGTAAATCTTAAACTACCATGTTTACCCTGTAAATTTACTGCCTCCCTTGGAGTATGTGTTGGCTTTTGGAGATTGTTAATTCCCTTATGTTGTTGATTTGAGCTTAAGGAGTCATCATTCATTTTCATTAGGGTTGAGTGTGAAGGTTTTCTTTGTGACAAGGAAGGACAAGTCAAGTGGGGAGACACATCTACAAAATCTTATTTATTAATACAAAAGGAATAATGTTTTCCTATACTTGTCTTATGCTTTGTTCTTGTATTTCAATGCCATGTTGACTCATTGAATAAAGATATTGGATTATGATATGTGGATGTTTTAGTTTCTTTTCTTGTATTATTCATTGTTGTGGGTTCCATTTATAGCATGTCGAGTAAGGATTGGAACTTACAAGTGAAGAAGAGAGAAGGACCTGCTTCGAATTCCAGGTAGGCTCCTTTTCCATGTTCCAATTTCTTGAAGGAATTCATTGATTACTTTTTTCCTTTGTTGTTATAGATCAGACCACTAGATCTAGGGAATTCATTTTTGTTTGGAGAAGTGAATTTTCCAGATAACAAGGGTGTTAAAGATTTTACACTAAAAAATGGGAACCCCTTCCTAGGATAGATGATCTATCAGATTAGTTGCAGCAAGCCAAAGAATTCACCAAGCTAGACATAAATCCAGGGTATCACCAAGTTTAATTCAAAGAAAAGGATGCCTGGAAGACCACATTCAAAACCAAACAAGGTTTTTATGAATGATTAGTTATGTTATTTGTCCTATTTAATGCACTACCTACATTCAAGAGGTTAATGAATTATATAATTTGTCATTATGAAGTAGATGGTGCCTACTAATGTTTTTGAGGTTAGGATATTTGTTGGGCAACATAGTACCTGAGGAAATTCATACCCTTGTTTTCAACAATAGCAACACCACTCCACACTATGACATTGAGTTGAAAGAGTTTCCATTAGGGAAAGAGTTAGCAAAAGGCCTTTGAGGAGTTAAAAAGGAAAATCAATCAAGCATTGGCTCTAGCATTAACAAACTTGTAGCAACCCTTTGAATTGGAGGCGGATGGTAGTGGGTATGCAATGGGAACAGTCTTGAAGCAAGGAGGAAGGCCTATATGCTACCATTTTGAAGTATTTCATGGGGTAATTCTTAACTACCCTACTTATGACAAGGAGCTCTATGATCTAGTGCAAGTAGTGAAAAATTGGAAACACTATTTGATAGAAAAGTAGATAGTAATCCACATAAATCACTAACCACTACAATACCTACAAGCCCAGGGTAAGTTACAACAAACCAGTAATTACAAGTGGATTGGGTTTTTATAAAAGTTTCATTTAATGATCAAGTTCAATAAGGGAAGAAAAACAAGTTTTTCGACATTCTTTTAAGGCTACTCACATCAAATATCATGACTTTGGGGAGTTTGATGCACATGGAGACTTTCACCCACGATGCATACAGGGAGGCATATACAGAGGATGAAGACTTCAATAAAGTGTTTTAGCAATTACAGAGCTAGAGTCATTTGTACAATGGTGATAACATAGTTGACTATCATCTTCATAATGGGTTATTCTACAAGATGGATAAGTTATGTGTTCCCAAAGGTGAGTGACTCTAATTTATTAGAGACGCTCACACCTCCAAGGTTGCAGGGCATTTTGGTGTAGGGAAAACAATACATAACTTGTATAGGTATATGTATTAGCCTAGGATGCAAGAATATGTAGCTAGGTTTATAAGAGGATGTGTGCTTTGATGTACCAGCAAGCCTAGTAAAAGAAAATTAGGGTCTATACCATCCCTTACACGTACTCATTTATCCTTGGAAAATAATTTCCATGGAATTTGTGGGAGGTATACAAACAACCAAGAAGGGACATGACTACATATTCCTGGTAGTTGAAAAGTACAATAAGATTTGTGTTCTCACTCTTGTAAAATGACCATCAACATGAAACAAACAACAAACTTGTTCTTTGTATAGATATGGGTGCACTTTGGAATCCCAAGGAGCATATTCTTTGATAGGGATACAATATTTTCAATGTGTTTTGGATTGCATCGTACACAAAATTGAAGAGGTCTACAACATGTAATCCATAGATAAATAAGCAAACAAAAGTAGTCAACATGAATTTGATGCAAATTTTGAGGGGTTATAATCAAAAGCATCCAAAGACTTAGAATGAAAATATGATATATATACAACACTCTTATTACATAGCATTTCACACTTCTTCTAGTAAGTTCCCATTTCAAACTTGTTTTAAATATTTTCCACCTCCACCTTTGGATATTTCATATGGACAATAAGGAGGGGTGAGGGAGGATCTTACAAGGGATGTTTTATAGGCATGAAAGTTTATTGAGAAGATCAAGTAGGTCCATCTACATGTATAGGATATGTTGTAGATCCATCTACAAGTATTGAATCTATTTATTAATGTAAAAACATTTGTTATCTAACGCATAACATTGTCATTTGTACTAAGATATCAGTGTTTAGGGATTTATGAGAATAAGCATGAAGGAATGTTGAGGGTCGATATTTTGATATGTACCAAATTTGAGGTTTCAAAATAAAACAAAGAAAGTGCGAAAAATCAGGAATTTTGGGGTTTAAAAAAATAAAATGAAAACAAAGTGGGTTAAGGGGATATAGAGTCATTTGGAAAAATAAGTAAAAGAAAGGTCTCGATATTTCCATATTTATAAAGATAATAGTAAACAAATGCTAGGAATTTGGGATTGAACATGGACATCCTAATAGAAGAAAAAATGCCCTTCAAAAGGGTTGTTTTTTCATGAGATACTTTTCATTTTCGTTCATCTTCCACTTATTATTCTTTTTATCATAATATGTTTGATGGTTGTGTTACATAATTAATCATTTTAGAACTATTTGAATTTCATTCTACATGGCTAGGCTCTACTAAGGTACAAGATGATAAGAATTCAGATATAGGATATGAAAATAGTGAAACCTCTTTCCATGAACCTTTTGGTTTTATGCCTTCTCAATTTTCTACATTGAAAGAAGGAATTACTATAGAAAACATATTCTAAAGGGAGTTTCTATTGATTCAAATGCATGTATGACTAGTGAAGAGTCTTGGTGTACTAGTAATCAACTAGTTAAGATTGAAAGCTCTAGTGAAACAAATGATGTCGATGGCTTTTACTCTATAACTAAAAAAATACCTTATACAATGGTGGAAGATAGCCTAGACACATTATTTGATCATATTAATTCCTCACAAGTTGGTTATTTAGAACACAAGTCTTCGGTGATTTTTTAAGAAAATGAGGTACTTCGGTTCAACTGATGGTTATGTTAGGTTCTCATTATCTTTCTTCAATCTCTGAAATAAATCGTACCAGTTATTTCAACATTCTTCCATAAGGTATTCTTCATATAATTTTTATGTGTGATTCTCATCAAGTATACTAGCCATCTATAGATTCCTTCCAATATTTCTACATTAACCATCATATATATCATTTTAGTATAGAAACACTAACGTCGGTTTAGTCCTTACTATTGCAACCCCAAATTTATCTCATCTACCAAAACTTTTGCTATGTATTCATAACCTTTTGTTGCATTTGGTCGTTGTTTAATGGGCAACAGAGTTTCAATGGTGTGATCATGGGAGTGAGTGATCTACAACCCAACGGGATTGCGGGACCTCCCAGGACTGCCATGGGTTAACACTTATGGGGTGCATAGTGGAAACCACCATGTAATATTGCCAAGTTATGTGGAAGGCCCATATCTACTATGAGCACCTTATTGAATTTGTCAAACTGTTATGACACCCCCCATAGAAACCACCCAGTTTGCTAGGGCTAAAGGTGGAACCTCAACTTGTAGTGGAACCTTTACTTAGATCAAGAACTTGTGTTAGGTCCCCAAATTCTGGCTTGCAAAAAAATGGAATGTCTCGCAGCCTAATGCAAAGGGTTCCAGATTTTCAGATCTAGGTTTGCCTCTCGGTATTCACCAAGGGTCTGATGACCCAATTTCCTCTCAATACTTCATAGAAGAGATTGGTGGGCATAATTATGTTGGACCACAATGAAGCAAAGAAGGAGATTTTGCTAGTTTTGGAAAAAATCTTCTAGCAATGATATCCATGGATGACCATATGCAGCGAATGGAAGATTAACTAAGCCTCACTCCGAACTAGAGAAATTGTCAAGGGAGAGGCAAGGATCACTTTGAAATGGTCCCCTTAAACTCTTCTCCTTCAACATGAATTGTTGGCTTTCTTTTGGTTTCATCTCTAGATGTTATTTGCAATAGGTTATAGGATCGTGAATATAGGTCTTAGGTCCAACATTTCAATACATATTGATGTTTTCTTGAACATTCATATATGATTTATGGACAATTCAAGGTTATGCAACTAGTTTAGTTTCCCGAATAACAAGCTAGGGCAAACAAAGATAATATCTATTACATTTTGTTTTAACACACAAAAAAATGAGTTAACCCACATTCACATACAACAACCAATAAAAATTATTATCAATGTCAGTTGAAAATTAAATTATAAACAATCTTATTAATGAAAAAACAAGAAAACAAAACAAAACTCAGATGAAGTCAAAGTTCTTCCACAACTTATGGGTTGATCTATACAAAACAAGTTTGTATACTAGAAAATATCTTCCTCAACTTAGAATTGATCTATATAAAATAAGCTTGTATACTAAAAAATTATCGGGATTGATCTATATAAAATAAGCTTGTATACTAGAAAATATCGGTGTTGTCTACCGAGGCCACAATTTCACTTGGAAGGCAAATTTCTTACTTAAATTTGACAATATTTTTCAAAAAATACATGTGTGGTAGTGTTTTAAATTGTTTTTTTTGATAACAAAGCCATCCAGAACCTCACACTACCCAAAATCCTTGAACTTGATAGCTATAAGTTAGATTTGTAAAAATTTCTACTAAATTTTTACAAAATCACAAAGATTGTGACATGGAAAGTATCTCCCTGATTGACATGGGACTCATCGTAGAAGCTGCAAGAGTGGTTTTATGGATGGAACTAAGCATTTTGTTTGGTTACTTCCTTTATAATTAAATATTATGGGTAGCATCTAAGCACCCCGCTGTCCACTCATAACAACGCGGTAGATTGCTCAGACATGCTTGATTCTCAAGTATCTTTGGATCCAGTAATGTTTAAACACCCCGACTAAAGCGTCCAAAAGCCATTATTGTCGATGAATATCCACGTCATCTCTTAGGGAGACACGGCATATACGACAAACATGGAGAATCAATGCACTGTTCTCTTGGCATTGTCTGAGAGCTTCCTTGGTTGGAATCCATGTTGGAGGTATCTAACGTGACGTGGACACAAGGTACATGATTCAGGTTGTCTCCAACTTGATGCCAATGTCTTTGCTGGTTACAGCCTTACGACGTCATCGGCAAGGGTAGCTTTTCCCAAAAGGTTGGGATAAAATCCAATTTCATGTGATAGCCACGTGCAAATGTTGACATTATTGGGAAATGGAGTTGTTGTACCTTGTTATTATGAAATTGGCTTGTAGTTTTAGTATTTTGATGCCTAATTGATTAATTTGACATCAGCATTTTAATTTTGTCTTGGATGTAAAACATGGTTTTGTTTTGTTAGTTGTTTTTTAAACATACTTAAAAAAATATGTTTATTGAAAATATTTGAAACAATATTATAAGAATAAAAAAAATTACAAATCTCTTTTTAAGAGAATGTATAATGATTTATTAGATTGGTTATTAAACTATACAAGAAAGTATTTCTTTTATATATCAATGAAAGTTTCTTTAATGTTTAGTAAATGTATAGCTGTTATATATTAGCCTATAGTGATATTTATATTAGTTTATAATAAATATGAGGAAAATAACACTAATAAGAATGATTCCATTTGAAGCATTTTATGGAAGGAATTGTAACACTCTTATCAGTTAGAGTGATCTAATGAATAGGGTTTTTATTGGGCCTAATATGTTGAAGGACATGGAGCAGGAAATGCAAATCATCAGAAGAAATTTAAAAGTGGCATAGGACAGGAAGAAAAGTTATGCATTCTGGCATAGAATTCACAAAGAGTTTCAATTTGGGGAACTTGTTTTCTTGCGAGTTAGACCCAAGAAGAGCTCCTTAAAATTTGGGTCATGTGCCAAGTTGGCACCACAATTTTGTGGGCCTTTTAAAGTGCTCAAAATGATAGCGCTGGTGGCATATAGGATGGTTCTGCCTCCATCAATTAGAGTGCATGATGTTTTCCATGTTTCAATGTTTAAAATTTATGTGCATAATGCTAATCATGTAATTGATCGGGTTGTGTTATAGGTAGAACGAGAGGGAGAGTTCCAACTAGAACCTTTATGCATCTTGGATCAGAAGCAACTCACACTCTGGAACCGAGTAATAGGGAAAGTCAAAGTGCAGTGGAGGCACTTTGGGCCCGAGGAAGCCACATGGGAAATAGATGACTTGATGCAGGCAACATATTCTTTCTTATTTGTTGAGTAAAGAAGATGTAAATACATTGTAAGTGATATACAAAGTTGTGTGTATAAAGCTCCATAATCAACAATTCTTTTTCTAAAACATGTTTTGTGGTATATGGTTATTGAACATTGATGACGGTGTTCCCCCCCCCTAAGGGGGAGGGGACTGTGACATCCCCTGGGAAATATTTATCTCATTGTAAATACTTGTAATTATTTAAAATGGCTGAGAGAGGGGTAGAATTTCCATTGCTTGAGGGAATTACTTTTTTAAATATCAATCTTGGATGCCTGTGTGGTTTTACATGGGTTGATTTTGCCATAAATTAACTGAAAGAGGAAGGGACAAGCTCAAGTGTCCTTCAACTCTAACAACAAGTAAGAAGAGGACAAAAAACTAAAGGAAGCATGGGTTGCGCTTTCCCAAGGGGGTTGATTGGTGTGGAGTTGGAAAAAGAAGATGGACAATTAGTTTGTTGGGAAGAGAGGCCCTTCATTCACGTCTCTCTCTCTCACACGTACACACATAGAAATATGCAGAGAGAATAAGCTCTCTAAGGGCGTGCAGAAGCAGTGGCAGAAATCACATAAAGAACACTCTTGTAAAAAGGAAAAATTACTCCCATGGTGGAGGTGAGAATGTAGAGAAGGCAATGACTAGAATTCACTACTGTTAAACTTTGGAGCGATTAAAAACTAGCTGAAGAATCCTCACAAAGGCTTGCTAGGTCAAAGAATTATAAAGAGTAGTGGCTTGCATGAAGGCTGAAGAACCACTAAAGCTTATGGATTGATGAATCATTGGCTGGGAGAGAAGCACCCAGTTAGTTTGGGAATTGATGCACCACCAAGTGATGACAACATTGGTGCATGCTCTCATTGATGAATTATCTAGTAAAATAGATTATATGCTTCGAAAATAGTTTATCCACTAATGAACCTTGCCTTACTATGGACTCTCTTCTCCTGAAAGTGATTTTAACTCTTTGTATTATGGTATCCTAGCATGGATGTTCATCACATATGAAAATTCTGAGAGGAATGAGTGGAAGCTTGTGTAGTTGGTGGATGAAGGTAGAGTGGCCTTGTGATATCATGTTTCAGTTGTTTATTTGTTGAAGTCTTCCCCTAGAAATCACTCTACGTCAAGCTTTGGAATTTAGTTCGGAGGTGACAACTACAAGTAATAGTGGTTGTAGCTTGTGTATGGTTGGGTGAAGAGTTGAAGTCCCACTCTCAGTTGCCAACCTATTTGCCACATTTGATGAGTATTTATTATGCTCATATTGTTTGAATGACAAGTACATGTTTATCATGTCAGCAAAAACATTATGTTGGTAATAAGGAATGTGATCTCTTGTGTGTTAATGAGATGTTGAATCTCTTGTATGTGTGCCTAAGAATTAGTGTAATTCTTGTATGTTTAAGTGTTTGAATCTTTGTGTTCCTTTCATTAAGTTGATGAGTATGAATTGTTGGCTCGTTTGTTGTTTATTTGCTCTATGTATGTGAGTTGATTAATTAAAAGAAACACATATTTATTTTGTGTGAGAGAGCTTCTTGAGTTCCTTATAATTCTAAATAAATACACTCAAATGCAAATTCACTAAGTGTGTCTTACTGTGCATCTTATTTTCCAAATTTTATTGTTGAAATTCGTATGTGTTCTTTATTGAGTTTAGTTAAATGTCATGGTGCCTGCATAAAATAAATAATAATAAAATAATAAAATAATAATTCTGAGGAATTTCTAATTATAAAATTTCATAAAAACAAGCTTAAGCTAGCGGTGGGACTCGTTGCTCAGGGATCAGAAGGTAAGGCATAATGGCTAGGTTGGGGTTAGGCTAGTCAAGACCTAGAGTGTAGATGGTCCTAGAAGGAGGTCATGGTCGGGAATTCAGGCCAATAGGCTAGGTCAGGGTCGAGGCCTTGTCTAGATTCATGTTTTGTGGTATCACAAAGAAAGCTCAATGTTTGGGCATGGAATCCCCCCACAACATGTTTTTGAGCTCAAAGCCCAAGTTTTAGTCAAAGGCTTTGTAAGACTCTGTGATTTGCGGGTGCGGAGCGCGAAATATAGGTTAAGTCATAGGGTTTTCTGCCCTAAAGTAATGTAATGTAATAAAAAGTCATGTCGGCCTACCCATGGTCTGCGGACCATGGGATTGTATAAATAGAGCGAGGCTCTAAATTGTAAAGGGAGCTGTTATTGGGAAATCTAGTGTCCATTCAGAGCTGCTAGTCCCACTAAGACGGGTAGCTATCTTAGAAACAAACAAACTAAAGTTACTTTTGTTTTCCTTTTTGAGAAGTAGATGGGAGAGAAGCAGAGAGTACCAACCTCAGTATTCGCTTGGCTCCTTACTTGTTTCTTCTCCCCTTTGACAAATCTTTGCCGCTCCTTCCTTGCTTACCCCATTTCAAAGAGCACTTGTAAAGTCAAAGCAGCATAATACCTTCAAAGTATAGAAATCTACAATCATAAACAATATAGGACTAGATATATATTGACCACACAAATGCATATATCATCAAACATACAAGAATGTGGAGGAAAACTTAAATAGCTTTATTGATAAAAAGAGTAGAAGAGAGAATTACAACCCATTGATCTGACCTAGCGTCATCCTCCTAGCATGAAAGCCCTTCTTCACCTCATGAAAAGCTTAGATCACCCAACACTATGATATTCCACCAAGAAACCAACAACACTTCCTTACAAAATACAAGATTCTAGCCTCCAACCTCTGGATCTCTGGGATGAGGGATCCATATATAGATATTTGCAGAGGTGTGAGTTAGCTCTGG
>APFE031298452.1:74449-98152 GCA_000404065.3 Pinus taeda | reverse complement strand
CCAGAGATAAACATGTTTTTAACTGACTTTCTCTCTTTTTGAAGTTTGACATGAAGAGTAGAGGTATGAGGCTTGACAAGGAGGATAATATGACTATTGATGGAGCCATATTAACTGCAGATAGTCATGGCGACAAATTTCAGTGTAATAGATTGCCCCCTAAAATACGAAGCCTGTAATAGATAAGGGTGTTAAATCATATAGGAAGGGTGAAGTACTTTATCATTTCGAGGATCATCTTGTGGAGAGCCCGGTCAGAACCTGCAATTTTCAACACAAAATACATGTATAAGATCATATCATCGCTGAGGTAGGCATTCCCATACTCAGATCAAAAACTTTTAACTATTGGACTAACTACTCTGATACAGGAATGATTTCATAATACATCATAATCATAGACTCGTGTAGACACAGTATGGGCGCAGCCATCTGTTTATGATTGGTCTACAACATAATGAATACAAAACTCCTCGCAGCCTGGATGGTGGAAACTAGATCCAGGGTCTTCATCTCTACTTCCCGAATTGGTACGATTCTAGCCATGTGAATAAATGAGTCGATGTCGAACATGGTAGAAACCACTTGATTACCAGTCAATGATGTAAACTGTTAACAAGCGTGAGAGAGACCACCAGTAATGTCAATGGTTCTCAAAGTACCCAGCACAATCCATGAGATGTGAATGAATGAGTCGATGTCGAACATTTCATGGAATCCTTCGATTGCAAGTTAATGATGAAAACTGACATCGAAGGCGAGAAACCTGCCATTGATGCATGCAGGCTCAAAGGTACTGACGATTTCTAAGTCAACTCTCTAGATAATGTGCTGATGTCGATAGAAAGCGACCTGTCGCAGGCAAGCCCACAACACGAAACCATAGTTCAATTTGAAGAAATGTTGCTGAAAGGACTGACTCAATGATGACACAATGAATGATAGGTATTTTTCGGTTGAATTTTTTGTTTACAGACCTCTTGAACACATAACGGCACAACAGATGGTTTCGCGACGAATGACTCAAAGTTGACTCCCATAACCCGGCTAAAGAATGTCAATGATTTTGTCAACTGTGAGGCAAAGGATTTCCCAACCCAGGTGAATGAACAAGTGTCGTGTTCAAGAGTGGTAGTAAGGTTTTTCTGAGACAAAAGGATATCAAATAGGCTCATTCTCTCACTTTTCCCCCACCATTTCTGGCAAGTACCTCTTTATTTTTTACAAGCTTGAGGAGGATAACATATGCTTGTCTGTAAGCTCATCCTTCGGATGAGTCCAACTTAGTTTTTGATTCGAACCCTAAGAAGGAGTGGTTCGTTCCTGTTTGTAATAGAACAAGTCCTTTACTGTGAAATTTTAACGAGTCCAGTATAGGAGAAACTCGGCGTTTTTGTTGTCCCTAGTGGTCATGTCATGTTCTCTTGGTTTCAATCTCATACTACCTCTTGAGGACCTGATACAAAATTTAATAATGTCAGCATATTCCTCTTGATATATATCACCTTTACCCATAATATTTAATGTTTCTATCCATTGTTCCTTCATTGCTTTAATCAATGTAGTTTTTAACAAATTATTAGGTAAAGGTAGAGTTGCATAGGGAGCCCGTTGGAGGTTATATTGAAATCGTTCCACATATTATTCTAATGTTTCACTGGGTCTTGCTACCATTTCGAATATTTCATCTTTCAATTCCCTAGATCTGCAATAGTCTTGATATTTTTTTAGGAAAGCGGTTTTCATTTGTTCCCAATAATTTATTGTGCCACCACGTAATCCCATAAGCCAATGCAAGGTTGCTCCTTTCAGTGTGGAAGGAAACAGTTTTAGTTTTTGGGGGTCGGTGGTATAATCATAACCCTGACATAATACATCAAATTCGAATAGAAATGCATCTGGATCCTCTGATGTTAATCCATGAAAGGTGGGAATGTTTTGGAGAGGGATAGCTTTCATGGGTCCGTTGACTGCTTTGTCAACGATGGGATATTGCAATGTAGAGGTATGAGGTGCTTGTGGGTTGCTGGCCATTTGATCAAATATGTGCCAATACCCTTCTGGGATCTCTAGAGAGTTATTCCTAGGCTGATTAGAAGGGGTGGGAATGATCTTAACATCACTCCCTCGATCTGGGATACTAGGTGTTCCTTGTTGATTTACTACCTGAGGGAATCTTGGTTCCTTTGTTTCCCTTGTTTCTCCTCCTTATTCACGAAGATTACAAGAATTCCCTTCTTGTAAATAAATTGGGTGAGAATTTTCAATTTCTTGAAAACTCTGCTTAGTCCCTTCCATTTTGTTGTGGACCTCAACGAAGGCTACAGATGGTGAGCCTGTGGCCCGAATGGAGACAGTAGGTTGTCTGGAAGCAACTTTTCTAGGACCTAATGATGGTTGAGATTCAACTTTCTTTAAGATGTCGTCTATGAAATTTGATCGTCCAAGGGTCACCGGTCCCTTAGATCTATCGGGTTTGGGTAGGGGGATTGGATTATTTTCAGGTTTTTTCTTCTTAGTCATACACACAATTCAAATGTTTATCTCTACCCTAATTTCTTAAGAATTCTGCTGGAATGCGAGCGAGGGAGTAGGCATTTTACATGCTCCATACACAGGTTCTTACCTTTCGTTTTTAATACCCAGTTCTGTCCCAACAGATAAGTAGAAAATACCTATTTCAGATTTTTGTAATTGTGCTGAAAAGCGAGCGGAGGAGCAAGCACTTTACTTGTTCATTACATAGGTTCTTACCTTCCGTTTTCAAAACCCAATTCTTCTTCAACAACAATCATCAGATGTACATTACTCCTTAGAAATGGCTACACACTCCCCGGCAACGACGCCAAAATGTTGAGTGATAAAAGGTGCTTTTAAACTCCTAATTATCTTCACATTAATTATCAATCCGGACAGGTCTTTCTATTTCAAGAGTGTACACAGTATGTGGCGTCTTTTTAACTCAGAGAGTAATGCTTCTAAACTATAGTAAAGATCTCTTAAATACAAGATTAAATGGATGCAACAAGTAGATTCTAATTGCAATTAAATGAAATCAAATCCTACAACAATTCAGGTAACAACAATATGCAATTCAAGTAAGAGCAATATCAATTAAGAGTACAACAGTGATAACTCTTCTCTTAGAGACTAATTGAATTTAAATCAAACACACTACTCTATAAAACAACGATGAAATCAATATGAGAGACTAACAACAATAGTTAATTCTCATTACAGTTGATCACATCGAGTAGGATATTCATCTAGGAAACTTAATCCAAAGCAAAAGGAAACTAATTAAACAATAATGCTATAAATTAGTTTCCACAAAAAACCACAAAAATAAGGAAAAACCACAAAATAATAATAGCAGAAAGAAATAAACTATAAACTGACACACTTGCAAGAATAAAAAATATATTACACAGGTGAAGCAATGAATTCCACCGAAAGTCGGGCCTTTAGTCGCAAGCATACACTGATGGTTACTTCAGATAAATGGAAAGGAATAACAACTCCTCTTATATATTAATCATGAAAGAGTATTACAGCATATTTGCATTCTTTGCTACAGCGAAAGTCTATAATTGAGAATTACAATAATAATAACAATAGTTGTCCCCTTTCTGCTTACAATCATTTCCTTTTATAATGAGAAAGGGGTAAAAAGATAGATGATAAAAGTGATCGCTCAGGATTGAGAGATCTTGAGGGATTCGCGCAATTTCCTAACTTCAGACATCTTTCCCTTCTTGCACTGATCCTGTTGATTTGCTTTTAGACGTATTTGCGACCGCCGTGTCCTTCCTTAGCTTGATACTCTTTCATTGTCCCTTATTTAGGGAACAACATTTGTCCCTTTTCGTACTTTCTTGCATAAGGAAGGATAATAATTAGGCAAAGCATAATTACAAGTAATTTCTGTATTTCTTACCGTAATTCCTTAATAGATTAGCGGATTGAGATATAGAAAGGATGAGAATAAAGGAAAAGGATAATAAGTTAATAGTAAATGCATACCTTTTCCATGACCCAACAATAACATAGTTGACTATCATCTTCATAATGGGTTATTCTACAAGATGGATAAGTTATATGTTCCCAAAGGTGAGTGACTCCAATTTATTAGAGACGCTCACAACTCCAAGGTTGCAGGGCATTTTGGTGTAGGGAAAACAATACATAACTTGTATAGGTATGTGTATTAGCCCAGGATGCAAGAATATGTAGCTAGGTTTATAAGAGGATGTATGCTTTGATATACCAGCAAGCCTAGTAAAAGGAAATAGGGTCTATACCATCCCTTGCACGTACTCATTTATCCTTTAAAAATAATTTCCATGGAATTTGTGGGAGGTCTACAAACAACCAAGAAGGGACATGACTACATATTTTTGGTAGTTGAAAAGTATAGTAATATTTGTGTTCTCACTCTTGTAAAATGACCATAAACATGAAACAAACAACAAACTTGTTCTTTGTATAGATATGGGTGCACTTTGGAATCCCAAGGATTATATTCTTTGATAGGGATACAATATTTTGAATGTGTTTTTCACTCCATCGTATACAAAATTGAAGAGGTCTACAACATGTAATCCATAGATAAATAGGCAAAAAAAAGCAGTCAACATGAATTTGATGCAAATTTTGAGGGGTTATAATCAAAAGCATCCAAAGACTTAGAATGAAAATATGATATATCTACAACACTCTTATTACATAGCATTTCACACTTCTTCTAGTAAGTCCCCATTTCAAACTTGTTTTAAATATTTTCCACCTCTACCTTTGGATATTTCATATGGACAACAAGGAGGGGTGAGGGATAATCTTACAAGGGATGTTTTACAGGCATGAAAGTTTATTGAGCAAATCAAGTAGGTCCATCTACATGTATAGGATATGTTGTAGATCCATCTGCAAGTATTGAATCTATTTATTAATGTAAAAACATTTGTTATCTAGCGTATAACATTGTCAACTGTAATGAGATATCAGTTTTTGGGGATTTATGAGAATAAGCATGAAGAAATGTTGAGGGTCGATATTTTGATATGTATCAAAATTTGAGGTTTCAAAATAAAACAAAGAAAGTGCGAAAAATGAGGAATTTGGGGGTTTAAACAAATAAAATGAAAACAAAGTGGCTTAAGGGGATATAGAGGAATTTGGAGAAATAAGTAAAAGAAATGTTTCGATATTTTCATATTTATAAAGATAATAGTAAAAAATATGCGAGGAATTTGGGATTAAACATGGACATCCTAATAGAAGAAAAAATGCCCTTCAAAAGGGTTTTTGTTTTCGTGAGAAACTTTTCATTTTCATTCATCTTCCACTTATTATTCTTTTTATCCTAATATGTTTGATGGTTGTGTTACATAATTAATCATTTCAGAACTATTTGAATTTCATTCTACATGGCTAGGCTCTACTAAGGTACAAGATGATAAGAATTCAAATATAGGATATGAAAATAATGAAACCTCTTTCCATGAACCTTTTGGTTTTATGCCTTCTCAATTTTATACATAGAAAGAAGGAATTACTATAGAAAACATATTCTAAAGGGAGTTTTCTATTGATTCAAATCCATGTATGACTAGTGCAGAGTATTAGTGTACTAGTAATCAAATAGTTAAGATTGAAAGCTCGGGTGAAACAAATGATGTCGATGACTTTTACTCTATAGCTAAAAAAATACCTTATACAATGGTGGAAGATAGCCTAGACACATTATTTGATCATATTAATTCCTCACAAGTTGGTTATTTAGAACACAAGTCTTTGGTGATTTTTTAAGAAAATGAGGTACTTCGGTTCAACCGATGGTTATGTTAGGTTCTCATTATTTCTCTTCAATCTCTAAAATAAATCATACCAATTATTTCAACATTCTTCCATAAGATATTCTTCATAGAAGTTTTATGTGTGATTCTCATCAAGTATACCAGTCATCTATAGAATCCTTCCAATATTTCTACATTAACCATCATATATATCATTGTAGTATAGAAACACTAACGTCGGTTTAGTCCCTACTATTGCAACCCAAAAATTATCTCATCTACCAAAACTTTTGTTGTGTATTCATAACCTTTTGTTGCATTTGTTCGTCGTTTAATGGGCAACCAAGTTTCAATGGTGTGATCATGGGAGTGAATGATCTACAACCTAACAAGATTGTGGGACATCCCAGGACTGCCATGGGTTAACACTTATGGGGTGCATAGTGGAAACCACCATGTAATATCGCCAAGTTATGTGGAAGGCCCAAATCTACTATGAGCCCCCCTATTGATTTTGTCAAACTGTTATGTGGAAGGCCCAAATCTACTATGAGCCCCCCAATTTTCTAGGGCTAAGGGTGGAACCTTTACTTAGATCAAAAACTTGTATTAGGTCCCCAAATTCTAGCTTGCAAAAAAATGGAATGTCACGCGGCTTAATGCAAAGGATTCCAAATTTTCAGATCTAGGTTCGCCTCTCGGTATTCACCAAGGGTTTGACGACCCAATTTCCTCTCAATACTTCATAGAAGAGATTGGTGGGCATAGTTATGTTGGACCACAATGAAGAAAAGAAGGAGATTTTGCTAGTTTTGGAAAAAGAATCTTCTAGCGATGATATCCATGGATGACCATATGCAGCAAATAGAAGATCAACTAAGCCTCACTCCGAACTAGAGAAATTGTCCAGGGAGAGGCAAGGATCACTTTGAGATGGTCCCCTCAAACTCTTCTCCTTCAACATGAACTGTTGGCCTTCTTTTGGTTTCATCTCTGGATGTTATTTGCAATAGGTTATAGGATCGTGAATATAGGTCTTAGGTCCAACATTTCAATACATATTGATGTTTTCTTGAACATTCATATATGATTTATGGACAATTCAAGGTTATGCAACTAGTTTAGTTTCCCTAATAACAAGCTAGGGCAAACAAAGATAATATCTATTACATTTTGTTTTAACACACAAAAAGATGAGTTAACCCGCATTCACATACAACAACCAATAAAAACTATTATTAATGTCAGTTCAAAATTAAATTATAAGCAATTTTATTTATGAAAAAACAAGAAAACAAAACAAAACTCAGATGAAGTCAAAGTTCTTCCACAACTTATGGGTTGATCTATACAAAACAAGTTTATATACTAGAAAATCACTTCCTCAACTTAGGAATTGATCTATATAAAATAAGCTTGTATACTAAAAAATTATTGGGATTGATCTATATAAAATAAGCTTGTATACTAGAAAATATCATTGTTGTCTACTGAGGCCAGAATTTCGCTTGGAAGGCAAATTTCTTACTTAAATTTGACAATATTTTTCAAGAAAGATAAAATATGAACATAATTGAAAAGAAGGAGATGTAGCTCATAGGTGTGGCTTACACCTGGAGACTACACTCACAAAATAGAGATATCACTCTTGTACACTCTATTACCATCAATGAAGGATCACATCATTTAAGTACAACTCCAGAAATCAGGAAGTTGCAACCAAACTCCTAAATTCTAGGAACAAATCCTAAACTAAGGAGATACGTTACAACTATGTAACCATTTCTCCATTAATACAAAATAATATTCAATTATTTTCAACTCCCCCCCTTAATGGAGAAAGGGTTCTATCATCCCTCTAAACAATTCAAACTTTACTCGTGCAAGAGGCTTTGTAAAAATATAAGCCACATTGTCACAAGTTTTACAATATTCAACAATAATCTCCTTTGACTGTACTTTCTCTCTAATAAAATGGAGCTGAGTGTCTATATGTTTGGTGTTTTTATGGAACACTAGATTGTGTGTCAATTTAATGGTGCTCTGGTTGTCGCTTTTGATGGAAGTGGAATTCTTCTATTCTTTTCTTGCATCATTGAGAAGCATTCTCAACCAGATCGCTTCACATGTTGTTGCACACAATGCTTGATACTCAGCTTCACATGATGACAAAGCTACAATAATCTGCTTCTTACTACTCCATGCTATGACTCCGGATCCTATGTTGAATGCATAACCTATGATGGAATTTCGATCATCCAGGTTACCTGCCCAGTCTGAGTCTGAAAAACCTGCTAGAGTAACATCAGATACGTCAGTGTATAAAATACCATAATTAACAGTACCACAAATATACCTTAACATGCTCTTTGCTGCTATCCAGTGACTTTCAAGCAATTTTGACATAGATTGGCTCAACACACTAACAGAGTATGCTAATTTAGGTCTGGTTGTTGTAAGATATATCAAGCTGCCAACCAGCAGTCGGTACATTGTAACATCGACCTCTTTAGTGTCATCGTCACTTCTCAACTTCAGATTCTGCTGCAAAGGTGTCACTGTTGATCTACACTGATCCATACCAAACTTTTCCAACAGATTTCTGGCATACTTCCCTTGGGTAAGAAAAGTTTGCCCAGTATCTCTGCATACTTCTAATCCGAGACAGTAATGAAGGCTTCTGAGATCCTTCATGTCAAAAACTTGTGCCATAAGCCTTTTGATTTCTCTGATTAAATCATCTACATCTCCTGTTATAATCATGTCATCCACATACAAAGAAATCAAAATAATCTTCCTCTGATTATTGTACTTGGTATACAAATTTGGGTCATTTAAACTTCTATGAAAACCATGCTCTAAAAAGAAAGAATCAACCTTTTCGTACCAAGACCTGGGTGCTTGCTTTAAACCATATAAAGCCTTTTTCAATCTGCAAACAAGATGTTCCTGCCCCTGCTTTACAAATCCTTCTGGCTATACTAAGTAAATTTCCTCTTTTAAATCACCATTTAGAATGCAGATTTAACATCAAGCTGGTGTAATTCCCAATTACATTTAGTAGCTAAAGAAATAAGCATTCTAATTGTATTTAACTCTGCTACAGGCGCAAAAGTATCTTCAAAATCTATACCTTCATGTTGTGAATATCCTTTTGCAACTAGCCTAGCTTTTAATTTCTCTATACTTCCATCTGCATTCATTTTTGGTTTAAACAACCATTTACATCCTATGGGTGTTTTATTCTTAGGTAGCTCAACTAAATGCCAAGTATCATTTCTAAGAATTGATTCCATTTCTTCATGCATTGCAGTCCTCCACTCCTTAAATTGACTGGCTTCTTTGTAATTAGCGGGTTTTACAATGTTTAAAATATTTGACATTAAAGCATAGTCTCTCAATTTAGCAGGTAATCGAGTCTTCCTACATGACCTCCTTGGTAGGGGACTTACCTCAACTCTGTCTATTTCAGCGCTTGCATCATTGATTACATTATCTGTTACTTCTTCTTCTTGTTTCTGCCCCTGCTCTTCATCTTCCTCACTGTTTTCTTCTATAAGCAATGGAATGTGGTAATCACTGTTAGAATCCTCCTTTCCTTCTTCAACCTGTTCATGAAATATGACATCTTTGCTTGCAAAAACCTTGTGAGTCACAGGATTATATAATTATATGCCTTGAACTCAGTGCCATATCCAACAACTATACATTTCAGGGCTTTGGGGTCTAACTTCTTCCTATCTGCCGTAGGTATATGAGCATAAGCTTTTGACCCAAATATTCTTAAATGACTAACTGCTGGTTTGAATCCAAACAATGCTTCAAAAGGGGTTTTGAAGCCTAAACATCTAGTAGGAATCCTATTCTTCAAATATACAACAGTGTTAATAGCTTCTACCCAAAGACCATTTGATAGATCCTTACCTTGTAGCATACTCCTTGCGCACTCCACAAGAGTTCTGTTCTTCCGTTCTACCACTCCATTTTGCTGTGGAGTGTGTGGCACTATAAACTGCTGCATAATCCCATGATACTTGCAGAAATCCATGAACTCTCCCAACCTGTATTCTCCCCCTTGATCTGAGCAGAGAATTTTTATCCTTTTTCCTGTCTGATTCTCTACCATAGATTTAAACTCTTTAAAATACTGAAAGGCTTGACTCTTTTTACTCAGAAAGTATATCCATGAATATCTAGTGCAATCATTTGTAAACAAGAGAAAGTAATATGCTCCTCCTGGTGACCTAGTTTGCATAGGTCCAAAAATATCTGTATGCACTAATTCTAAAATATCCCTTTCCTTTCCGTTAACATGCAAAGGGAACTTTTCTCTATGCATTTTCCCTAATGCACATCCATCACAATCCAGCTTAACATTATGAAAAACAGGTAGTCCGTCAACCATACTTTTATTTGAAGTAAGATGAGGTCTTGCAGATTAAGATGGACGAATCTTTGATGCCAAAGATCTTCAACTGTTGATCCGACTTCCACCATTGCTTGTTGTTGCATACTCTTTGCATCTAATCTGTACAAGCTCCCCACTTGCACTCCTTTTGCAACTGTTTCCATCTGGCTATCCTTAATGACACAATTATTCTTAAAGAATTGAACTTGCATATCCTGATCAGTAATCATTGAGACAGAGACCAATTTTTTCTTATTTCCTAGAACATACAATACATTTTTAAGATGTCTAATGTCACCACTAGGTAACTTTACAGGAATGTCACCATGTCCTTTGATCTCATATCCACTATCATCTCCTTGATAAATTTTCGATCCACATGAAGTTTATTCAAGAAATTCAAATCAGTCCTTTTTACCAGTCATATGTGAGGATGCGCCAGAGTCGACATACCATATGTCATCCTCATCTCCCTTTGAAGTTGAAAGAGCACAATAGACTGCAAATAGTCGAACTTCGTGGCTGTGGTCCTCTTCTTCCCCAGCAAAGTAACCCTTATGTTTTCTCTGTTTGTTTCTTCCTTCATCTGCTTGCCTCTTATAACATCCTCTAATCTGATGACCAGGTTTTCCACAGTAAAAACATTTCTTGATGGGAAAATCATTAGCAGACATACCTTTAAATGGTCTCTTCATAAATGTGTTGGCTCCTTTCTGCTGCTGCTGTGGTTGCTGGTGCTAGTGTTGCTTCCCTCTGTACTGCCTCCCTTTTGCCATCAGAGTAAGGTTATTGCCCTGAGTTTTCAAATTTTGTCGTCGCTCTTCTTCCTGTAGCAGGATCCCAATCAGCTCTTCAAATGAAGGGACTTTCTCCCTTGCTGTCAGCCCTATGATGAACGTCTGGTATTCATCAATCATTCTGTTCAATGTGAGCATGACCAGATCTGAATCAGAAACTTTCTCTCCGATTGCTCCCAATCTATCACTCAGATCCTTGACTCTGGCAATGAATCCAGCAACAGACTCATTCTCCTCCATCTTCAATGCAAACAACTTGCCTTTAAGTGACAAGACACGGTTTGTATTCTGCGTCTCGTACAGGTTTTTGATTGTTGTCCATATGTCAGCGGCCGATTTACAGTCTCTAATATGAGGGATAACATTGTCCTTGACGGGCATTTTCAATATGACCTTTTCTTTCGTCTCCCTTTTATCCCAATCTTGTTCTTGTGTCGCTGTTCCAGCTCTCGGCTCATTTCCTATGACGATCGCCCACGCATTTGCACTTTCAAGCAAAGTCTGTATCTTAAATTTCCAGTTGTTGAAATTTGATCCATCGAGTTTGCCAGACTCGTGGAGATATGATTCTAAACTGTTATTCATATTGACTTATACCAGATACAACCTCTATTTTGCAAAAAAAAAAACTTGTACCTTCAATGTGCCACCACTAGGCAAGTCCGATCTGCTACCACCGAACAAATTCGGAACTTCAATGCACCACCATCGAGCAATACGCCTCCACCGGGAAAGTCCGATCTGTTGCCACTGAACAGATCCGGAACTTCAATGCGCCACCACCGGGCAAGTCCAATCTGCTGCCACCGAGTAGATCAGGAACTTCAACACGCCACCACTGGGCTACTCTGATCTGCTTCCACCGAACAGATCCGTAAATTCAAAGTGCCACCACCAGGCAACTCCGATCTGCAAAGAAAAATTGTAGATTTTCAAAGACATAGAGGTTGGCTCCTTGGCGCTCTTCAACAGCTACAGATCCGCGCGCACAAAAGAAAAATCGATGAAGTGCACCGAAATTGGCGCGATTAACAGCTACGGATCCGTGCCAATGGCGTTTCTTTTTCATTGGCACGCTTATCAGCCTCAAACCCGCACCAATGGGCACGTCTGTTCATTAAAAACCCGTGCCAATGTGCTTTTGCTCAGAAAAAAAAATAGTGCTCAACAAATCCATGCCAACCCTTTCTTGCGCTCAGAGATGATCAGTCATCTGAGATCCGTCTTCAGGGGTTACTGCAGTCCACCTGATACTCCACTGCCACTACAATTATCTAATCAATGATGCATACTAAAAAAGATAAGGCTATCCCTACTCTGAGCTCTGATACCAAGATAAAATATGAACATAATTGAAAAGAAGGAGATGTAGCTCACATGTGTGGCCTGCACCTGGAGACTACACTCACAAAACAGAGAGATCACTCTCGTACACTCTATTACCATCAATGAAGGATTACATCATTTAAGTACAACTCCAGAAATCAGGAAGTTGCAACCAAACTCCTAAATTCTAGAAACAAATCCTAAATTAAGAAGATACGTTACAACTATGTAACCATTTCTCCATTAATACAAAATAATATTTAATTATTTTCAACTAAGAAATACAACTATGGCAGTGTTTTAAATTGCTTTTTTGATAACAAAACCATCAAAAACCTCACAACACCCAAAATCCTTGATCTTAATAGCTATAACCTAGATTTGTAAAAATTTCTACTAAATTTTTACAAAATCACACTGAAAGATTGTGACATGGAAAGTATCTCCCTGATTTACATAGGACTCATCGTAGAAGGTGCAAGAGTAGTTTTATGGATGGAACTAAGCATTTTGTTTGGTCGCTTCCTTTATAATAAACTGCTTAGTCGCTTCCTTTATAATTAAATATTATGGGTAGCATCTAAGCACGCCGCTGTCCACTCATAACACGGCGGTAGATTGCTTACATGCTTGATTCTCAACTATCTTGGGATCCAATAATGTTTAAACACCCCGACTAAAGCGTCCAAAAGCCATTATTGTCGATGAATATCCACGTCATCTCTTAGGGAGACACGGCACATACGACAAACATGGAGAATCAATGCACTGTTCTCTTGGCATTGTCTAAGAGGTTCCATGGTTGGAATCCATGTTGGAGGTATCTAACGTGACGTGGACACAAGGTACATGATTCGGTTGTCTCCAATTTGATGCCAATGTCTTTGCTGGTTACAGCCATACGACGTCATCGGCATGGGTAGCTTTTCCCAAAAGGTTGGGATAAAATCCAATTTCATGTGATAGCCCCGTGCAAATGTGGACATTATTGGGAAATGGAGTTGTTGTACCTTGTTATAATGAAATTGGCTTGTAGTGTTAAAGGTATTTTGATGCCTAATTGATTAATTTGGCATCAGCATTCTAATTTTGTCCAGGATGTAAAACATGGTTTTTTTTGTTAGTTGTTTTTTAAACATACTTAAAAAGAATATGTTTATTGAAAATATTTGAAACAATATTATATGAATAAAAAATTACAAATCTCTTTTTTAAGAGAATGTATTGGTTATTAAACTATACACTAAAGTATTTCTTTTACATATTAGATTGGTTATTAAACTATACAAGAAAGTATTTCTTTTATATATTAATGAAAGTTTCTTTAATGTTTAGTAAATGTATAGCTGTTATATATTAGCCGATAGTGATATTTATATTAGTTTATAATAAATATCAGGGAAATAACACTAATAAGAATGAGTCTATTTGAAGCATTTTATGGAAGGAATTGTAACATTTGTAGAATTGAGGCTTCTGTGATCCATTATAGTTATAAGAAGAAATTTCGGCGTAAATCACATAAAGAAAGACCTTTGTCACACTCTTATTAGTTAGAGTGATTTAATGAATAGGGTCCTTAGTGGGTCTAATATGTTGAAGGACATGGAGTAGGAAATGCAAACCATCAGAAGCAATTTAAAAATGGCACATGACAGGAAGAAAAGTTATGCATACCGCCATAGAATTGACAAAGAGTTTCAATTTGGGGAACTTGTTTTCTTGCGAGTTAGACCCAAGAAGAGCTCCTTAAACTTTGGGTCATGTGCCAAGTTGGCACCAAAATTTTGTGGGCCTTTTGAAGTGCTCAAAATGATAGCATTGGTGGCATATAGGATGATTCTGCCTCCATCAATTAGAGTGCAAGATCTTTTCCAAGTTTCAATGTTTAAAAGTTATGTGCATAATGCTAATCATGTAATTGATCGGGTTGTGTTATAGGTAGAACCAAAGGGAGAGTTCCAACTAGAACCTCTATGCATCTTGGATCAGGAGCAACTCACACTCTGGAACCGAGTAATAGGGAAAGTCAAAGTGTAGTGGAGGTTCTTTGGGCTCGAGGAAGCCACATGGGAAATAGATGACTTGATGCAGGCAACATATCCTTTCTTATTTGTTGAGTAAAGCAGATGTAAATACATTGTAAGTGATATACAAAGTTGTGTGTATAAGGCTCCATAATAACAATTCTTTTTCTAAAACATGTTTTGTGGTATATGGTTACTGAACATCGATGACGGTGTCCCCCCCCCCTAAGGGGGAGGGGACTGTGGCATCCCCTGGGAAATATTTATCTCATTGTAAATACTTGAATTATTTAAAATGGCTGAGAAAGGGGCACAAATTCCATTGCTTGAGGGAATTATTTTTTTAAATATCAATGTTGGATGGCTGAGTGGTTTTACATGGGTTGATTGTGTCATAAATTAACTGAAAGAGGAAGGGACAAGCTCAGGTGTCCTCCAACTCTAACAACAAGTAAGAAGAGGACAAAAAATTAAAGGAAGCATGGGTTGTGCTTTCCCATGGGGGTTGATTAGTGTGGAGTTGGAAAAAGAAGATGGACGATTAGTCTGTTGGGAAGAGAGGACCTTCATTCACGTCTCTCTCTCTCACATGCACAGACATAGAAATATGCAGAGAGAATAAGTTCTCTGAGGGCGTGCAGAAGTAGTGGCAGAAATCACATAGAGAACACTCTTGTAGAAAGGAAAAATTACTCTCATGGTGGAGGTGAGAATGTAGAGAAGGAAATGACTAGAATTCACTGTTGTTAAACTTTGGAGAGATTAAAAACTAGCTGAAGAATCCTCACAAAGGCTTGCTAGGTTAAAGAATTATAGAGAGTAGTGGCTTGCATGAAGGCTGAAGAACCACTGGAAGCTTGTGGATTGATGAATCATTGGCTGGGAGAGATGCACCTGTTTAGTTTGGGAACTGATGCACCACCAAGTGATGACAACATTGGTGCATGCTCTCGTTGATGAATTATCTGGTAAAATAGATCATATGCCCCGAAAATAGTTTATCCATTAATGAACCTTGCCTTACTATGGACTCTCTTCTCCTGAAAGTGATTTGAACTCTTTGTACTATAGCATCCTAGCATGGATGTTGATCACATATGAAAATTCTGAGAGGAATGAGTGGAAGCTTGTGTAGTTTGTGGATGAAGGCAGAGTGGCCTTGTGATATCATGTTTCAGTTGTTTATTTGTTGAAGTTTTCCCCTGGAAATCACTCTACGTCAAGCTTTCGAATTTAGTTCGGAGGTGACAACTACAAGTAATAGTGGTTGTAGCTTGTGTATCGTTGGGTAAATAGTTGAAGTCCCACTCTCAGTTGCCAACCTATTTTCCACATTTGATGAGTATTTATTATGCTCATATTGTTTGAATGAAAAGTACATGTTTATCATGTTAGCTAAAACAGTATGTTGGTAATAAGGAATGTGATCTCCTGTGTGTTATTGAGATGTTGAATCTCTTGTATGTGTGCCTGAGAATTAGTGTAATTCTTGTATGTTTAAGTGTTTGAATATTTGTGTTCCTTTCATTAAGTGGATGAGTATGAATTGTTGGCTCGTTGTTGTTTATTTTCTCTATGTATGTGAGTTGATTGATTAAAATAAATACATATTTATTTTGTGTGAGAGAGCTTCTCGAGTTCCCTATAATTCTAAATAAATACACTCAAATGCAAATTCACTAAGTGTGTCTTACTGTGCATCTTATTTTCCAAGTTTCATTATTGAAATTTGTATGTGTTCTTTAGCGAGTTTGGTTAAATGTCATGGTGCCTGCATAAAATAAATAATAATAATAATAATTCTGAGAAATTTCTAATTATAAAATTTCTTAAAAACAAGCTTAAGCTATTAGTGGGACCTATTGCTCAGGGATCAGAAGGTAAGGCATAATGGCTAGGTTTGGGTCGGGCTAGTCAAGGCCCAGAGTGTAGATGGTCCTAGAAGGAGGTCATGGCCGGGAATTTGGGCCAATAGGCCAGGTCAGGGTCGAGGCTTTGGCTAGATTCATGTTTTGTGGTATCACAAAGAAAGGTCAACTTTTTGGCATGGAATCCCCCCACAACATGTTTTGGGGCTCAAAGCCCAAGTTTTAGTCAAAGGTTTTGTAATACTCCGCGATTTGCAGGCGTGGAGTGCGAAGTATAGTTTAAGTCATAGGGTTGTCTTCCCTAAAGTAATGTAATGTAATGAAAAGTCATGTTGGCCTACCTATGGTCCATGGACCATGGTATTATATAAATAGAGCGAGGCTCTAAATTGTAAATGGAGCGAAGGAAGAAGAGAAAAGAATATGAATGGTTCAATCTTAGAGTAGGAGTCTAAGTTCATTGGGTCGTAATAGTAGGAAGAGGCTCTGTAGATGAGTGCGCAGAGGCCTAGTAGAATCCGCAGTTGAGTGCATAGACCCCTGCAGTTGAGTGCACAGACCCCTGCAGCTGAGTGCATAGAGCGATGTCGAGTCTATAATCAGGATTGAAGATTAACAAAGAGAATTTGATTCCTATTTCTGTGTATTTTTTGTGCACTGATATGATTGTTGAATATGCTGTAATAATCATTAGTCTTACCTAAACAAGTTAAGTAACTAGATAATAACAGATTGCATAGAAAGGGACCTAGATATTACGGGTTGTGCCCCGAATAGGGTTACGTAGAAGCAGCATCGCGGGTTGCGAAGAGATAGCAAGTGCAGGTAGCAACGTGCACACAGGGTCAAACTGCGGATCCCCAGAAGCTCATCAGACATCCCTAGGGTGAGAAAAATTGGTTCTAGCACACTCCCATACTACTTCGGGTGATACCCCAGTCCACGCTCCACGTATTGTTGCCGTAAGGGCCAGAAGTACTAGGATTTGCTTGGCTAAATCACCTCTGAACCTGGGTCAGGCCCATACAAGTCAACAAATGGTTCCGTTGCAGGACCGGGATCTGCATAAAGGATGTCTGATGTCATGCCACTGGAATCCAACGAAGAAAGAAATTGAAGAGTGGTTGGACAAGAAGATTCATGAGTTCTCCATGTAGGAAAATAGAAATCTGCGAGTATCTAAGGGACAGTAGCTAGAGCGTTACTTGTATATGGAAATCCATGAAATTTTCTTTGCATCCTTTCCTTCTGAACTGTATGAGTGGATCGCGAAGTTAGCAGACAGCCAGGGAAGGTGTAGGGTCGACAAACCAATAGGTTGGACTTCGGAATTAGTGCGCAGACTAGAAGCATCAAGAGATAAGATAGCGTGATCTGTGGACCATTGGATCGACCAAATAATAGGAGGATTTATCACTGAGTTCGCGGTCGACACGACCATCAGCAATACTGAGGCCGAACACCGTTTTCTCAAGGGACCGTAAGGTAACTATATTAAATCTTTTAACATTCGGATTAAGATGCTATTGTGTGAAAATCGGGTTATGCGGATAAATTAATGTTTGGAACTACGTGAAGCAGGAAGATCTACAGAAGCGGAAGTAGTGAAGAGTTTGGAAACAGTCCCTTAATTTCACCCTCACGAGAAAGTGAGGAAGAGCTCACGAAAGTTTCTCCGAGAAGCGCGATCAGTCCGATAAGGCAGCGTATTCCTCGTTTACCGCCTGCACCCACACCATCACTCATCTCACCCTCCTCATCTCCATCTCCACCCAGCCCACCACCGCCACCACCACAGTTCAGTATGGTAAGTGTGACCAAACTACCGGTATTCAGAGCAGTAGGAAATGAAGATCCAGACCAATTCTGGTTTGTGGTAAGAGCAGTATGGGAAGCACAAGGCGTCATGGATGATAATATTAAAAAGGATACACTAGTGAGCATGCTGCAGGATCGTGCATTAACGTGGTATATTAAGCATTCTAAGGACCACATAAATGTAGGAATTAGAGAGATCTAGGTCACGCTAAATAGGGAATTTAGTAGGCCAAAATCAGAAACAAAATCAATCATCGGGTTTAAGGAAATCGCAATTCTCCCTGGAGAGACCCCCTGGGATCTAGACCAAAGACTAAAGAGTATGATCCGCGAAGCCAATATGATGTTAATAGATGCACAACATCGCGCATGGTTTGTGGCGTCACTTACACCACACTTAAGGACGACGTTGTCACAGCAAAAACTTTCCATCGAGGCCGAAGCATTGGAGATGGCTATGAGATTACGTGAGACCCATATACAAGACCCTGGGTTGGGAGTCCAAAAAATCCACGCACAACTGCAGAATCTGTGTCTGGAAATGCAAAGTTTGAAACAAGACAGGATACCTTGGTCGGAGGTGCGCGAGGAAGTATGGTGCATAAAATGCAAAGGCCAAGGGCATGACAAGGACCACTGTCCAGTGTTCACAAACTACTTGGTAGGAGGAGGACCAATGTTGTTAAGACCAAAGGCATAGGCAAGGCCGAGAGTGGCATCTGCCCTATGGTGCGCGATCTTCCAAATAGGAGGAAAACACACTGTGGACAATTGTCATCTGTTACAGAATTATACACAAACGTCCCAACAATTGTTTTGTAATTTCTGCAGGTTGGTAGGCCATGATGAACACATCTACCGAAGCAACGAACTAATGATGGATTAGACCCCTGCCTATAAGGTGTAGAGCAAAACGTGAGCCTCGACCCAAATGTAGGGATGGCACTCGCTGGACTTCAGGGACGTGGATAGGGTCGAGGTGGAATGGGACCAGGAAGGGTTGCAGACAACTAATTTGTTACAATTGCGGAGGGCCAGGGCATTATGCTCGCGATTGTACAAACCCGATAAGAATATCATGTAGGTATTGTGCTCAGTTTGATCATGAGGCAGAAGACTTCCCTTCATTGATAGTGAGGATGCGTGAAAATGGGGTACTCCAACCCCTTCCAACCCATAATTTGAAAATGATGAGTTATGAGTCACGTGAAGAAGACCTAAATGTAAACATGATGCTCAGGAGCAGTATGACTACGGGAGATGATAAAGGAAAGCAGCCAGAAGAAAGCGCGTGGGTTCGCAAGGCTCCAACAAAGGAACTTGAGTTTGATTTAGAATGTGCAAATGAGACATTCATGGAAGCTAAGAAGAGCTTGTTACACTGAAATTTGTCACCATGACTATCTGCAGTTAATATGGCTCCATCAATAGTCATATTATCCTCCTTGTCAAGCCTTATACCTCTGCTCTCGATGTCAAACTTTAAAAAAGAGAGAAAGTCATTAAAAAACATGTTTATCTCTGGGTATGCAGGTTCTCTCTACCTTGCCTGCGTGTACGCATCCCAAACTCATTGTACCTGCGTACTTGTACGCTCTATAAGCCAAGGGATGGGTGCGTACTCCTATAAAGGTCAAAAGGCGTGAGTTTCATCTTAAAAAAGTTACTTGTGGTCACTTCTGGAGCTTTCTAGAAGAGTGTTTGACGTGTATTGAGCGCCTCCAGATGGTTCATGCATCCCTATGATAGAGGAACTTATCCCATCAAGAGAGGAGCTACCCCATCCAAAAGAGGGAGTATCCCATTGATGTTGGAACTGAATAACTTCCTCTAGAACACTATAAATACAGGCATTGGGCCAAGGAAGGGGAGGTTGAAAGCTGAACATTCCAAAGGGTAGATGCTGCTGGAATTAGGACTTCCATTGTAAGCTTGTGAGGAGAGATTACCATCCTTTCTTGTTTCATTTGGAAGTGGGTGAGCTTGTCAAAGTAGAGGAAAACTCTTGCTGGACCCTGGGAGGAACTTGCACAACACCAAGGCTCAGGTTGTAATGGTTTCTTTTTTGTTTCCTTAATACAAATAAGTCCATTCTTCTCAATGATTTGTTGTTAATGAATTGTTTCATATACTCCTTGGTCTATATGTTGAATATTCTTTGTTTTATGGAATATTCAAGTGTTATGTAACCGTTTTATTGTTAGTGTATGTAGGTTTCAAAGTGAAGGAGGAGCTCATCTAGATCGATGAGGCTGGACTGCTGCAACAAGCGTTGGACTTGAGGTAGGATCGAAAAACACTTGGTTTCTCATAGAATAATGTATGTTTAGAGAAGGATTGCTCTTAATTGTCTTGTTTGTCACTAGAGAGTCTTAGACTCCTAGGGAGGTTAGTTTTGTCAGCAAAAATAACTCTTTCCGCATGACATGGCTGCTGCAATATGCGACGTCGCACATCGGCCGTCGGGGATTTCTTAAGCTTCTCCTTTTAAGAGCGCTTATAGTAAATGCGATGCGATGAATTTAGCATCACTTCTTCGTGGTTGATATGCTCACAAAAAGAAGTGTTCCCTTTGCTTTGTTGTGGTAAGATTCTAAGGAAAAACAAAAATATTCATGGGGGTTTTGTTTGAATTTTTCTTTTTCTTTTTTTTTACTAAGGGTCCCCCATTTGCTTGGTGTTGTAGCTTATACCAAACAAAAGAGGGGGGGTTGTTGGTGACCACAACAATGGCGATTCACTGGGAAGAACCAGTTATCTCTGACTTTCTATTGAACTTCAACTTCCGAAACAGAAAAAATTTCGTCAGTCTAAACTTTGTTATGGACAGATAGCGTACATTTGTCTTATCTTATCAATGATACTTTATTTCAACCTTTCTGTATTCCATTTTTTTGCTTCCTATGGTTTAGCCCTTGTATTTACACCAGCCATTTACTTGGTCCTTTTTTAAAGATAAAATGAGGTCATCTCTGCTATGCTGGTCATTTAAAATATGCTCATTTACCGTAGGTAGAGCCTCTGCTGCCAGCAGGCGTCCATAGCCTCGACAGGGTTACCTGTTACCCAGCAATGATCCTTTATCCTGCTTAAAGCTATCTACAACTTTTTCAGAGAGAAAACCATTTTTATACTTTTTCCTTTTTATTCTCCAAAGAACAATGTCTTGGTTTGGTGGCCAATTTATGACACAGTCATTCACTTGATTTACACTTTTGCTGAACAAGCTGGCTCGTGATGAGACCCCTTGTCTTTTGATTGCAACAATCTTAAGTCGTTGCCCTGTTTTGGTGGAAAGTATTGGCAAGGTCAGCAAGTTATAATATCTGTGATCATGATAAGTCGGCTTGTGATGAGACCTCTTATTCTTTGAGATACATATTGCTTTCTCGAATTACTTCTCTGAATGCTGCGATTTCCTTTAGCAGGGAGGAACCCATTGTTTTTCCTTAAGAAAGTTCTGGATGATAATAATAGAGCTTGAAAAATAGCAGTTTTACAAAGAATACTCATCTTGTAATTGATATCTTTCATTGTGCTGATATAAAACAAGTTTTTTGCCAAAGGTTGCTTTCATAAAATTTTTGAAGTCGGGACTAGTATCATTTCTAGGGTAAAGTTGGACCCTATTTGTCAATAATAAAGATCAGATTCTCGAAAATTTTTACTGTTTGTACAAGTGAAAAATCAAAACCTAACAAAGGATCTGGTGTCCATTTTAATGCGAATTGCTGTAGTAATCATCTACAACTAGTTTTATTTCTAAGAAAGAAGAACAAAAAGCTATCCTACAAAATTTTGGAAGAGTTATCTTCTATGGAAAGTATATTTTCAGGATTTGTCCGTTAACAGGCAAAGAATCCTTTCTGCCTGCTAAATCCCGCAACACAAACGTTGACGGGCCCATGACTTCTACAATCTGAAAAGGACCAAGCCACATTTTTTGGAATTTTGTATGTTTGCCTTTCTCTTCGTGAGCCTTATTCCATTTCAAAACTAGATCTCCCATCTGAAATTTTTTTCTGGATATTATGCTTGAGTCAAAAGAAGATTTTATTAGCGCTTGGTGATGAGCATGGGTTTTCCTAGCTTGCTCTCGTTGTTCTTCCAATTTAATTATTCCCATCTGTCTTAGCTGTAAGGAGGAAGTAGATACCTCGTTGATGTACTGTACTAAAGATAAGGATGGAATCATTAAATGAGTTGGAAGAGCCACTTCCTTCCCATAAACTAAGTTAAAGGGAGAAGTGCCGATTGAAGCCTTCTTCGTTATTCTATCTGCCCATAAAGCGTTTACCAAGGTTTTGTGCCAATTCTTCTGGCTTTGGTCAACTGTCCTTTTAATAATCCTGATTAGGTTTTTATTTGTTGGCTCAGCCAATCTGTTTCCTTGCGGATAGTAGTTGGACGAATATTTTAGTTTAAACCCTCTTTTAAGTGCGAAATCAGTCATTGCATTTCCAAAAAAGTAAGAAGCATTATAAAAAATTAAAGCTAATGGCAATCCAAAACTAGTGATTATAAATTGATCAATGAATTCAATGATGTTTTCAGAATTAGCTGTCTTGAGAGGTACCGCTTCTACCCATTTAGTAAAATAATCAGTTGCCGTGAGGATATACCTATGCTTCTTAGAAGAATGAGGAACGATCTCACCTATTATGTCCAAGCCCCATTGACTGAATGGTTGCTCAATGTTTACCGGTTGTAGTGGCATGGACGGTTTCCTTTGTCTCCCTACAGTAGTTTGGCAGATCTGGCATCTTCTCATGTAACTGTGTGAGTCTTTGAACAGTGTGGGCTAATAATACCCCGCTCGTAAGATCTTGTGTGCGGTGGCATCTCCAGCATAGTGTCCGCCTGCAGGTCCATCGTGGAGTTCCTGCAAAACCTTTTCGGCTCAGTTTTCTCAAGACACCTAAGAAGCACAAAATCATAATTTATTTTAAACAGAACATCATTTATGAGCTGATATTGTTTAGCCTTTAATCTCAGGGCTCTTTTCTTGGTGTGATCCAGGTGTGCTGGAGAATACCCGTTTTTGAGATAATAAATGGTGTCAGCATATAAAGATTCTATATCATTTAGGCTTACCTCATACATTTGTACTTCCTCGGATGAGCTTTCAGGAATATGCGATGCTCCAGCCAACATTTTGCAGAAGCCTTGGCCTCTCACAATGCTTGCTGGTTTGATTTCAAGGTTGTATTCTTGTAAAGCAGTGATCCAATTCACTCTTTTTTCACCCACATCTTTCTGTATTAAAAGCTTTCTTACCGCTGGAAACGGTACTATGACCTTGGTATGGGTTTTAAGTAGGAAAGGTCTGAAATACTTGATCAGTTTGAAAATGACGTATGCCTGTTTCTCTACGTCTGAATAATTGAGTTCAGCCCCTTGTAAATTAGAGCTAAAAAATGCAATTGGAGCTTCCGCTTTCTCTTGATTCGCTTGAGTTAGAATCGCGACATATGATTTTTCTGAGGTGAATGTGTATAAGATAAAAGATTCTGAAAAATTCGGGGTTGCTAAAGACGGAGCATTAATGATAGCCTGTTTGATTAGATTGAATGCTTCATGCTAGTCTAGACCCCATTTGAAATTTGAATTCTTTTTTATCATGGTTTGCAAAGGAGAAACAATTCTTGAAAAATCTGGGACAAA
>APFE031298452.1:14254-60533 GCA_000404065.3 Pinus taeda | reverse complement strand
GAGGAGAGATTACCATCCTTTCTTGTTTCATTGGGAAGTGGGTGAGCTTGTCAAAGTAGAGGAAAACTCTTGCTGGACCCTGGGAGGAACTTGCACAACACCAAGGCTCAGGTTGTAATGGTTTCTTTTTTGTTTCCTTAATACAAATAAGTCCATTCTTCTCAATGATTTGTTGTTAATGAATTGTTTCATATACTCCTTTGTCTATATGTTGAATATGCTTTGTTTTATGGAATATTCAGGTGTTATGTAATCGTTTGATTGTTAGTGTATGCAGGTTTCAAAGTGAAGGAGGAGCTCATCTGGATCAGCGAGGCTGGACTGCTACAAAAAGCGTTGGACTTGAGGTAGGATCGAAAAACACTTGATTTCTCATAGAATAATGTATATTTAGAGAAGGATTACTCTTAATTGTCTTGTTTGTCACTAGAGAGTCTTAGACTCCTAGGGAGGTTAGTTTTGTCCGCAAAAATAACTCTTTCCGCATGACAGAGCTTCACAGAGGCCTCCATTTTAGGTAGTAAGGATCAACTAGAACTAGGAATGGATCCTTCAATGCTCACTACCTTTCTAGAGACATGCATGAAACTACTGCATGACAGCAAGGTAGTCAAAGGACTACAAGAACTTATCACTAGGTGCGCAAGTTCAAGAGAACTGCGCGTGGTCTGTAAACTTGGAAAGCATGCATTGCACATAGGAAGGGAAATGAGGTTAACTGTGCAAATATGTGAATACGAAATGGATAAGGTAATCCTGGATCTGGGTTCAGATGCAAATTTACTACCAAAGCGAACATGGGAATGCATGGGTAGACCCACATTACAATGGTCCCCTATTTAGTTATGAATGGAAAACCAACAAAAGATTTTGCCGATGGGAAGATTGCAAGGGGTAACAGTTGATATTGAAGGTGTGAGCACGCAGGTGGATTTTGAAGTGATAGAGATTTTCCATGATAGCAATCCCTACCCCGCATTACTAGGAATAGACTGGGCCATCGATATGAATGGAGTCATAAATCTGAAGAAGCGCAAAATTATCTTTGAGAAAAAGTCACTACACGTGGTAGTACTACTAGATCCAGCCGAAGGAACGCGATACACTAAACTGGTGCGTGATGATGATAGTGATGACGATCTCGATTGTATTTACAAGATAACTATGCAAGAACATGATTGAGTGAATTCGACTGCAGATGGAAGGATTTCGTGGGAGCACGAAAGCTCCTACACTTCAAATTCAGACGAAGAGATAGAGCAATGGCAGAATCGGCTACACGAAGTAATAATGCTTAATTGCAACATGATGATTAGATCATTGCGCTACGTGAAAACAGAGGCAAGGGAGCTACTGACATATGATGGATTAACAATGGTGGATGAATTACGAGAAAATTTGAAAGGGCAGTACCAGAACAACATCAGTTCGATGTGATGAAGTGGGCATTGCGCGCAACACCTGCACAATAGTGGGGTATGCATCAAGGAAATTTTGAGGACTGGGGCGGATGCAGAAGGATGATGTGCCTACAATTTGGGAAACCACAAATATGGCTAGTAGATAAATATGACGGACGAGATGATCCATGCATGCACCTCGCGAAATGGACCAAGGTCTACGGGGAAGAGGCACAACCTGAATGGGTACATTTATTCTACCATACCCTGGACGTCATAGCCATGAATTGGTATACGGAGATGGAACTCCACCATGGTACGAACAAATGGGATGTCTTGTGTGAAGGATTCCTGTTAACGTTCACATTTGAAGATTGTTGGTCAGATACTATTGATGATGCGCTACAAGCAATAAAAGCCACTATCTTCAAAATACCAGAGGAGCCAATGGGAGTACTTCAGCCAGAATGGGCGACACAGTTAAGCAGTGCACTATAGTGTTATAACGTAAATGTTGGAGAAGATGATGAGGACCCATAGAACCTTAACATTTCAGGATCAGAAGGCTCCTCAGAGATTCGCGGAACCATCACTTGAAGACCCTGACATCACCGCGCCGCTAAAAACTAAGCAGGTCAACATTGGAATGGAGGCAGAGCTGAAGTATGCAATGCTTGGGGACTATTGGGACGATGCCACAGTCGAAAAGGTCGTAGAGTTAGTCCGCGAATACCAAGACTTGTTCCTGACCAAAATTACAGACTTAAAAGGGATAGTTGGCGATTTAGGGATGATGAAGATCACCCTAAAACCCGATGCGAAGCCAGTTAAGTAGCGGCCTTACTGATTGAATCCAAAATACAAAGAAAAGGTCTGCGACGAATTAGACAAAATGCTTGCAGCCGAAATTGTTGAACCAGTGGAAGAATCTGACTAGGTGAGTCTTATGATAGTATAGGAGAAAAAACAAAAGGGTGAAATAAGGACATGCACAGAGCTCAGGAAGCCGAATGATGCCTGTGTACATAATCCATTCCCAACACCATTCGCAGATGAAGTACTAGAGAATGTTGGCGGTTATGAAGCATACTCATTCACTGATGGGTTCTCAGGGCACCATCAAATCAATATCGCATCAGAAGATAGGAGAAAAATGACCTTCGCAACAAAATGGGGCTGCTTTCATACACCGTTGTGTCGTTAAGACTAAGGAACACGCCAGCTATATCTTTGCACATCGTGGTTGCCGCGCTCAAAGAATACATCCACAAGTTTTTGGAGGTCTATCTAGACGATTGGACTATCTTTGGATTATTTACACACCATGTATCGAACTTACACTTGATGCTGGATACTTGCCACTGACACTAGATTGCACTGAACCTTAAGAAGTGCACATTCCTCGTTCCCTTTGGAAACCAACTGGGACATGTGGCCTACAAAAGAGGCCTGATGGTGGACCCTGCAAAGATTATCGTTATCCTAAATTTGGAAGCAACATGAAGTGTTAAACAACTGCACAATACCTTGGGACACACTAGATACTATAGGAAGCTCATCAAAAGTTATGCCCAAAAAACCATGCGGATGGAAAAGTTATTGAAAAAAGATGTTACATATTGCTGGAATGATGATTGCATGAAGAGTTTGGATGTCCTTGTTGAAAAGTGTGCAACAAGAAATGAAAAATTTAGAATATGTGAAAAATAGACCTGCTAAAAATAGCAGTTTGGCCAGTGTGGTCATTGACCACATTGGGTGAGAGGTGAAACTTCTAAAAATAGAAAGTTCTAAAAATAGCATTTCTAGGTCCCTTCCTATTTAAAGTAGCCCCTAGTCTATCTATAGGAAGTAAAATTAATTTTCGTCTTAACAACAGTTGGAAATATTAATTAATTAATTTAGTTGAGTTAATTAGTTAAGGAAATTCGAATTTGAAGTCTTTGTGAGCATGCACATGAGTTGTCCCCCTGATTGAGGAAGTTATCCTTAATTTCCTCCATTGATTGAGGGAATAAGTATGAGTTCTATAATGAGAGAATTAGTTGACTTAGTTCTAACTAGTCAAGTCTAGTTAGATTATTTTAATGAGTTGTTAAAATAATAAAATATAGTTTGTTAAAGCTTGCATGCATGTGACAACTATTATTTTAGATAACTGAGAATTCACTCACGGATAACTGTTGCATGTCAGTTCTGTCAGAGACCCAGTTGAGATCAGATGTGGGATAGTGTACTATCAGATGCTAGGATATTTCTAGTCAGTATTCCTTGCTTGAGTAAGAAATCTATTTTCTTCTATGACTACGTAGGTGGACCTATGTGACAGCAGGTATGATTAAGCCAATTTTCAGCCTATATAATGAGACCTAGGTAGTCCATGATTTTCATCTTCTGATTGAAGATCATCAGGATCTTCTGATTATAGAGAGAGTAGGATAGCTATTGAGTTGATTCTTTTTGTATGTTGTTGAGGATCTACACTTGATTGATAATACATGGTTGGGGTTTTATGCTGGTGTTTCCCCCTGGTTATATCTTGTGTTATGTGTGATTATTTCTCTTGATCAGTTATGCATGTTTCTACTTGATGTTGCTCATGAATTTGATTATGCTTCTGCTTAATGTTTTGTAGAAGTAGAACAAGTATTATGCTTTATGACATTGCATATATCGGTTTGTTCTACAGGTGAAATTTTTACAATCCTAAAGGGGAAACTGGCCTTCGCTCCAATCTTGGTCTTCCCGAAATGAGATGTGGAATTGCATGTACATATTGATGCATCATGTATTGCGTTGGGAGTTGTACTCACACAGGAGGGCGTGGAGGGTGTGGATCACCCGATCCCGTTTGCGAGTCAAAGATTGTCCAAGGCAGAAAATAACTACTCTACCACCAAGCGTTAAGGGTTGGCAATGGTGTACACGCTCCAAAAATAGCGACACTATTTACTCAGAGGACATTTCAAGATGTATACCAACCATTCCACATTGAAATACCTGATGAACAAGCCTGTGTTGGGGTGGAAAATATGCAGATTGCTCCTACTGTTTCAAGAATATGATTTTGAGGTCATAGTCAAGCCGGGATGCTGAAACGCAGGACCAAACCACTTGTCATGAATTGAGATGGGCGAGGAACTAAGAAATTTGGAGGAGGGACTCCCTGATGCATAGCTCTTTGCAGTGTGCATCGCGGATGGAAACTTCAAAGATATAATCCATTTTCTAACAACAGGGATTGTGCCGAAGGAATACTCAATCCAACAGAAGAAGGAATTGGTGGTTCACGCGGCAGACTTTTCTGTCATCGCAGGGAACCTCTACAAGATGGGCAAAGATGAGATATTGCAAAGATACATACATGAATTCGAACAAGGTCAGATTCTTAAGGAATCCCATGGGGCCGCTGCAGGAGGACACTATGCAGGACGCACGATCGCACAGAAGATTCTTTGCGTAGGGATATGGTGGCCAACCCTGCACCAGGATTCGAAAGCGGACTGTAAGGCCTGTGATATATGTCAAAGGATGGGAAAACCATCATGAAGGGACGAGATGCCACTAAATCCCCAAATGACACTGTAGCGGTTTGAGAAATGGGCCATCGACTTTGTGGGCCCGATCAAACCTCAGGGAAAGATGGGTGCACACTACATCATCACTGCGATAGAGTACTTGACATGATGGGTGGAATCACAACCAGTCAAGAACTGCATGGCAACTATGACTGCAAAGTTTTTGTTCGAAAACGTGTTCACACGATTTGGTTGTACGATAATCTTAATGAGCGATCACGGAACACATTTCTTGAATGAAACCATCAATGCACTCAAAGAAGAGTTCCATGTGTATCATCAGAAAAGTACACCGTACCACCCATAGGCCAATGGGACAATCAAGGCATTCAATAAAATACTGGAGACTGCGCTGACTAAAGTATATAATGTGCAGTGAAACAGTTGGGACCTGCGCGTACCTGTTGTGTTATGGGCGTACAGGGCAACGTGCGAGAATTTGACAGGAGAGACACCCTTCGAGTTCGTGTATGGTACGAAAGGTGTCATGTTGATGGAATACATCGTACCTAGTTTGCAAATAGCAACGCTCACAAGCATGATGGACCACGTAGCTCTAGAAGAAAGGCTCGCGCAATTAGAAGAACTCGAGGAAGAACAATTTCTGGCTAGATTTCAGCAACAGGTACAAAAATAGTGTGAAAAGGCCTGGCACGACCGCCATATCAAGTTGCAAACCTTCAAGGTAAACAACTTAGTATTACTGTATGACAATAAGTTTGAAAAATTTCTGGGAAAATTCAGAATGCACTGGCTGGGACCATATGTGGTCAAAGAGGTCACAGATGGAGGCACGGTCTAGTTAGTCAAACTAAATGGAGAACCCTTCCCAGAAAAAGTGAACGACACCCGCTTGGAACCCTACACCGGTGGGCCGACTCTCTGACTAACCGGTTGACGCACAGTCTTCACGACCTGAAGAGCTAGACAAGGGTGCGAGACTATAAACATATGCATCAGATGTCGATACCAAGGAAAGGACACGATTCAGACATGAATGATTTAGAAGCAAGAATGCAACAAGTCCAACAAACTGCAGAACAGTGCGTCGTAGACCTCCAAGCAATACGAGACCAGTTGGAAGGGCTCCTTGCCAAGGTCATTGCACCAACAAAGTGACTCAGAATAAGTCACAATGATTTTTTTGGGGGCCTATTGGCCATGGAATCCCCCCACAACATGTTTTGGGGCTCAAAGCCCAAGTTTTAGTCAAAGGTTTTTTAAGACTCCACGATTTGTGGGCGCGGAGCGCGAAGTATAGGTTAAGTCATATGGTTGTTTGCCCTAAAGTAATGTAATGTAATGAAAAGTCATGTCGGCCTACCCATGGTCCGCGGACCATAGGATTGTATAAATAGAGCGAGGCTCTAAGTTGAAAAGGGAGCAAAGGAAGAAGAGTAAAGAATACGAATGGTTCGAGCTTAGAGTAGGAGTCTAAGTGTATTGGGTCATAGTAGTAGGAAGAGGCTCTGCAGCTGAGTGTGCAAAGGCCTAGTAGACTCCCAAGCCGAGTGCGCGGACTCCTGCAGCTGAGTGCGTAGGGTGGCGTCGAGTCTGTAATCAAGATTGAAGATTAATAAAGAGAAGTTGATTCCTATTTTTGTGTATCTGTTGTGCACTGCCTTCTTTACGTTTATACTATTTTATTTATCGTGCGCACTGATATGATTGTTGAATATGCTGTAATAATCATTAGTATTACCTAAACAACTTAAGTGACCAAATAATAACAGATTGCATAGCAAGGGACTTGGATATTATGGGTTACGCCCCGAATAGGGCTACGCGGAAGCAACATCGCGGGAGCAAAGGGATAGCAAGTGCGCGTAGTGACGTGCGCATAGGGTTAAACCGTGGATTCCAAAAAGTTCATCAGACATCCCCAGGGTGCGGAAACTTGGTAACGCTCCGTGGATTGTTGCCGAAAGGGCCAGTAGTACCGGGATTTGCTTGGCTAAATCACCTCTGAACCTGGGTCATGCCCATACAAGCCAACATAACCCTTCGACTAAGGAAGTCAATGCACCTCCACATAGATTTGCCATGTGGGCGATGACATGAATACGCACGTGGGCACCTTATGGACCACATAAGTGCCATGTGTTAGATCAGGGTGACAGGACACTATCTAATAGGTCAATCTATGAATGTTCATATCTCTTGATCTAGGAATCAAATCGAGGAAAAAAAGTATATCGTTGGAAAGGCCTCACAATATGAAGACAACAATGTTTTATTTTTTAAATTTTGAAGTAGTTGGAAAAGCGTGAAATTTTATACCCCATTTCCATAACAGTCTCATGGATATTGGGTCAGCATTGTAACTACCTCCTTCTACCCTTATTTGCAGTTGGGGTTAGGATGGGGGTATGTTACAAGGGTATTTTTTATGTATGCCTCAAGAGGATTCGAAATTATTTTAGGTAGAGCCATTTAGAAGGATAGAAACGAAAGGGGAAGCTATGAGAGGTCCAACTCATTTTAACAAACTATCGGAGAAGCAAAAAGCTTCGAGAACTTGACAAATATATGATCAACTTAGTTTATCAAAGATTTCAATAGATAAACTTTGATTAATGTACATTATTTTTGGTCTTCTCTAAGAAGTGAACGACCTAATGGGAAGCCATTATGCCATTCAATATGTCTCCGTTCAACATAACATGTCTATTTCAATGAAATAAGAGTTGGGAGAATGGGCTTGAGGCAATTGGCTATGACCTTTGCTATTATTGTGTAAATGATGTCGCATAGTGCAATGGACCAAAATATAGATGGATCGTTGACCTTTCAGATTCTAGGATTAAGGTGAGGAAGGTGGAATCAAGGGCTAGTAGCACTAGGGTTGTATCCCTCGATTCCTCTACCAGCCCATGAATTTCATGCTTGAGGAAGGGATAGTAAGCCTAAAATAAGTCCTCTATAAATCCATCTAGCCCTAGGATTTTATTCTTTGGCATGTTCATGATTGTTTCTTCTACTTCCTCGGGGGTAATAGGTCTCGTTAGGGTCTTGTTGTGCTCCTGCTTTCCCAGTTGGAAGATAGAGCTAGTGATTATCTTGATGGATGTAGATAAGTTGTCCTGAGTCTCTGACAGAAAATTATGATATAATCTGGTCAATTTGTTATCCATATCCTCATGGTCTATGATTTTTTAGCCTACTTCATTTTTAAGAGAGAAAATCCTATTGTGATAATGATGTTTTGTCATTGATTTGTGAAAAAAACTTGTGTTTTTTTCACCTTATTCTAACCTTATGATACATGATTTCTATCTCAAGAGAATTTCTTCTTGTACTTGGTATTCTTCCAATTGAATGAAGTTTTCCCCTTCTTGTACATCCAACTCCTTTGTTTGACCCTCTATAATGACGTGCTATTGTATTTGCTTCATGCGCACCTCTAGCTCTTGTTTGGCTTGATGAGTGTTTCCAAATTCAACCCAGTTTTAATATTTGATTTTGGCTTTTGAAAATTGAGCTTTTATTGAAACTAGAACATGATGGAACCTGGAGGAGGGGACGCTTCCTACCAACATTGGTTGGATTTATCCAGAAAGGAGTCTTTGAGCCAAAATCACTCAAAACAAAAGGGATTTTTTTTGGGTGGCTCTAATGACATATTCCAAGCACACTCGCCAATGGTCGAATCCTCAACATGGTAACATGGAGCTCTCTAAAAAAATATTCATGGCCCAAAATGATTCAAAAACTAGGAATCAATCTATTCTAGAGGAAATTTGATAGCAACATCCTTGTCTATTATTCCAAGTGAATAGATCATTGGAGGTATCCACACCTGAAAGTTGATGATTTGTCATCATGTCCTAAAAGAGTTGGGCATCTGATTCAAGTCGTTGTAGACCCCATTTTTTTCATTTAGAGACCTAATCTTATCTGAATTGGATCATTATATTTTTTATCATCCATATTGATGCATTTGGAGTGGAAAAAGTGGAGGAATCAGCTCATGGGTCCCTTTTTACTAGCAAGACCCAGTTTGGAAAAATAAGGTCTAAAACCTTTCGGGAGCATTTTGAGGCATCAAAAGACATTTTTTCGGGGTAAAACTTTGCTGCTTAAGTGTAGAACATTTTCATGCTATTCTAAAAACAAAAGAAATATTCCAATGACACAAGAATCGTGTCAATCAAAGTCCATATAAAAAAGTTATACGACTTAGAAGTTGACCTTTCTGTTTTCACACCTATAGTTCAAGAGGATGCCGCGCCAACCCCCGTTATTCATGGAAAATAGGCTAGCCATGTGTTTGTGACGTAAAAGACTCTAAAAGAGTCTATTTTCTCATCCATATTGATACATTTAGAGTGGAAAAAGTGGAGGAATCAGCTTACGGGATCCTTCTTACCGGCGGGACCCAGTTTGGCAAAATGGGGTCTAAAACCTTTCAGGAGCGTTTTGAGGCATAAAATGACATTTTTTGGGAGTAAAACTTTTCCGCATAAGTGTAGCACCTTTTCATGCTATTCTACACACAACAAAATTCCAATGGTGCAAGAATTGTGTCAATAAGAGTCCACATGAAAAATTTATACCACTAAGAAGTTGAATTTCTGTTTTCACACCTATAGTTTGGGAGGATGTCGCATCAACCCCAGTTATTCATGGAAAATAGGCTAGCCATGTGTTTGTGACGTAAAATACTCTAAAAGAGTATAGTTTGTAACTCCAGTTAAGAGTTGATGCAGTGAAACTTAACCACCAGTAGGCTATCAAGTTGTGTTATAACCAGGCCACTAGGAGGAAGACGCATTCCATTCTTTCAAGAGAATTTTATTTCATAGTTGAGAAAAGATAGTTAGGAGAGGTAGGAGGTAGAGCACGCAGAGAATATTTGTGCATTATAGCAGCCCACGGGACACAAACATTACTTCTTTGTATCTGCAGCAATATTTTCAGACAGAGAAAGAGTGGCCTCACCTTCCAGCTATGTTTTCTCCCGAAAGGGTTTCCTAAAGAGCATATCTTGTGTATTATGTGTGTGTGGGATTATTTTTTCGTTCTCTAATTTTCTACTTGATTTACTTTTACATGCATGCACTAATTACAGTTAATTTCACAGATCTAGAAATTAAATAGAACTGTAATAATGTAGAATCTTACATTTTTAATATAATATTATTAGATCAATTGTGATGAACTGTCTAGTGGAATAACCACTGAAGTTTATGGATCATTTGGTATCAGAGCAGATTTATTTGGGTATTTTGTGGAGATGGCACAAATATAGATCGACGATGACAAAAATCGTATAATCATGGACGATGAATCTGTAAATGAACCTCGTGATCCTACAGAGGGAAGGTTTTCGCAGTTTGAAGAGAAAGTCAAAGATATAAATCTCCTCATGGCGACCTTAAGAAATAAGCTAGGGATATTTGGAGAAGAAGGGGGTTCAAATATAGAGGAAAAATCAGAAGGGGGATCAGAAGATCAGGAATGTAGATAACCAGCCAAAGAAAGAACTCGGAAAAGATAAACCTAGTTCGAGTGCTGTGAACCAATCCATGTCTAAACTGGAAGCAAAAGTTGATATCAGGCCATACCATGGTGAGATCGAATCTCTGAAGCTAAACCACTAGTTCCAGCAACTGGAAGTTTATTTTAGTGTCCATCAGATCGAGGAAGGGTAGAAGATGTCATTCGCGTCATTGAAATTGGAGGGCCATGCACTGACTTGGTGGGAGAGCCACAAAAAAACACTAAGGTTGTAGGGAGAACCTCCAGTGACTAAGTGGGAGGATTTCAAAACCCTCATTAAGTCACAATTTTATCCCATGGGTATGTGGAAAACCAATGGATTCGGTGGCATTACTTCAGGCAAAAGCCAGGCCAAAACGTGCAGGAGTACACCACAAAATTAAGAAATATGGCTATAATGTTGGGTATCTCTCCAAAGAACACATATGTACTCCTCAAGTATTTGGGGGGTCTGCACCGCCATCTACATGAGCAAGTGACGTTGTTCAAGCCAAAAACGGAGGACGAGGCTTTTGTACAGGCACAATACTTGGAGAACATAGGCCTGAAAAGAGCACAATCAAGTGGATCGAAACAAAATGAGCAACAAGATGCTTCTAAGGAGGGGAAGAAGAAGAAAAAGGGGGGAAAAGATAAAAATACAACATGCACAACAAACTATTGCAAAGATCCTAGCAACCACTGCAACCACTACAACATTGATGGCCATACAGAGGAGAAGTGTTGGAAATTTCATCTAGAGCTAAACTCGAAGAACAAGAAGAAAGATAATAAGAAGAAGAATATCATGGCCACTGATTTGAGTGACCAAGTCGAAAGAAGCTCTGACATGGATGAGAAGATCATTTGTACGTTAGTGCAGAAGGATGTGAATCTGAGTAGCCTTCATCAACAGGAAGAGAAAGAAATGACCAAACTCTTCCATGCAAAGATACAGGTCAAGAAGACGAAGATTGATGCTCTATTTGACTCAGGATCAAAGGAAAATATCACTGCAACAAATCTGGTCAAGATGTTAGGGCTGGAAGTTCGTGATCATCCAAACCCATATCCATTGGGATGGGTACATAAGGATGCATAGTTGAAGGTAACAAAATAATGGTAAATTGGATTTTCTATTAGTTGCTGATTTTAATGATGTAGTAGATCTGGATGTGGTTCCCCTTGATGTATGTCGAGTCGTGTTTGGGATTCCATACATGTATATGTGTGATGAAATATTCATGAGGAGAGCTAACCAATATTGGCTCATCAAGGATGGAAAATCATTCATCATCAACACACACAAAGGAAAGTAAAAAATTTCATTGGTAAGTTCCAACCAAGCCAAGAAATTGATCAATTCCAGCAAGAATTATGTTTTATTATTTTTTAGGGAAAATCAGTTTATAGAGGAGTCAATAAGAGGCAAGGCATCCCAAGAGGGGTGTACTAAGAAAAAAAACAACAATTAGAGGATTTGTTACAAGCATACAAGGACGTGTTCTGAGAGCCTAAAGTGCTACCTCCTAAGAGAGAAGGGGAACACTAGATCTAGCTATTGCTAGACTCTCCATTGATAAATATTGGGTTGTACAGGTAGTCTGTTAAAGAAGGAAGTGAGGTGAAGAAATAGTTGTAGCATTTGCTGGAATAGGGTGTCATTTGACTGAGTACATCCCTTCATCATTGTGCCAAATAAGGATGGGACTTGGCGGGTGTGTATAGATTACAAGGCATTGAATAAAATCTCGCTCAAGAATAGATATCCCCTGCCTAGAATAGACGATCTACTAGATCAGCTACAACAAGCAAAGTATTTCACCAATCTAGACTTGAAGTCTGGATATCACTAGGTTTGAGTCAAAGAAGAAGATACATGGAAGACCGCCTTCAAAACCTGACAAGGTTTGTATGAGTGGTTAGTTATGCCATTTGGCCTATGTAATGCACCAACTACATTTATAATATTAATTAATGATGTACTGCGCCCTTTTATATATTCATTTGTTATTTTCTATTTGGATGGTATACTGGTATATAGTGCTACCTGGGAGGAGCATATTTCACATTTGACGTAGGTGCTAGAAACATTAAAGTAGCACTAGCTGCTAGAAAATCTCAAGAAGTGTGTGTTTGCACAATAGTCCTTGGTGTATTTGGGAGATGTGAGTGGGTTTGTTATGTGAGATGTCTTGATGCAAGGAGGAAGGCTCGTTTGATACCATTCGGAAGTATTTCATGGGGAAATCCTTAAGTACCCTATCTACGATAAGGAGATCTATGCCACGATGCAAGATGTGAAGAAGTGGAAGAACTATCTAATGGGAAAGGAGAAAATAATCCACATGGATGACCATCCGTTACAATACCTACAAACCTAGAATAAGCTACAACAGATCAGGAATTACAAGTGGATGGGGTTTTTAGAGCAGTTTCATTTGGTGATCAAGTATAAGAAAGGAAACAAAAACAAGTTGGACGATATGATTTCAAGGCCACCCACATCAAATATTATAGCTTTGGGGACTCTTATGCACATGGAGCCATTCACCCATGATGCATAAAGAGAGGCCTATTCATAAGATGAGGACTTCAAGGAGGTGTATCAACCGTTGCAAAGTTAGAGTCATGTGCACGATGGCGATGACACTATTGACTACCATCTCCAGGATGGGTTACTCTACAGGTTGGATAAGCTATGTGTTCCTAAAGGTGAGCGTTTGCAACTAATTAGAGAGGTTCACACCTCTAAGGTTGCAGGGCACTTTGGAGTAGGGAAGACTGTGGCTAATTTGCAGAGGTATGTGTATTGGCCCAAGATGTAAGAAGAAGTAGCTAGGTTCATAAGAGGATGCATGCTTTGTTGTACAAGAAAGCCTAGCAACAGGAAACAGGGTCTATATCATCCCTTATCTCTACCTACTCGTCCTTGGGAAAACATTTCCATGGACTTTGTGGGAAGTTTACTGACAACCGGGAAGGGACATAACTACATGTTCATGGTAGTTCACAGGTTCAGCAAGATGTGTGTGTTATGATGTCTTATAAAAATATCATCAATGGACAAGAAGCAACGAACTTGTTCTTTGGACAGGTCTAGATACAATTTAGGATACCAAGGAGCATCATTTCAGGCATGCATAAAATATTTCTCAGTGCATTCTGGACTGCATTGTGGGAGAATATGGACATGAAGTTGAAGAGATATACAACATTCCATCAACAAACAGATTGGAAAACAGAAGTAGTCAATAGGACTTTGGTGCAACTTCTAAGGGGTTACAAATAGAAGCATCCGAAGACCTAGGATGAAAATATGGTATATATACAACATTCTTATAACAAAGTGGTCCACACGTCTACCGGAAAGTCCCCATTTGAAACTTGTTTTGGATATTTGCCACCTTTACCTTTGGATATTGCATATGGGTAGCAAGGAGGAGTGAAGGAAGACATTACAAGAGATGCTTTGAGGGCTAAAAATTTTATAGAGAAGATCAAGTAGATCCATCTACTAGTGTAGGAAACACTGCAGAAGTCACAATTGAAGTATAAGGCCATGCATGGTCAACACAAAACAGAGAAATCATTCAGGATGGGAGACATAGTGTGGCTACAGTTGAACAAGGAGAGATTGCAGGGGTCTGATATGAAAATCAAGGCTCTAAGGTATGATCCATGTGAGATACTAGAAAAGGTGGGTGATAATGAATATCGACTTAGTTTACCACCATATATGTGCATTTACTCAGTTGAAAATGTAGAGAATTTGAAACACTATGAGCCTTTTGTTGTGGGAAATTCTCCCCTAAGGTTCTTGGGTGAAACCTTAGCAGACGGAAGATTATCTAAGTTAAGAAACACACACACAACCAACCGTTTATGCTATAAATAACTACTTCTAGGGTGAGAGGGGCATACCCGAGGTCCCACGTTTGGGTAGTTACTCAAGGGTGCAAACCCTTCTTCACGTCCCTTTCGCTCCTTGGTCCTGTAAAAACCACAATTCCACAAACTACAATAGTATATGGACAAGATTTTACATAAAAAATGATCTTTATGTTATATGAAAGATGAGTTAGTTACGAACTTATAAACATCTATTCAAGTATGAACTTCACCTATAAATATCATTAACACAAAGAAAGAAGCGTTTCGGGAACAAGACGTGTTTCTTTATTAGATAAATAAAACAATATGGAAAAAGAGAAATATCACCTGAATCCGCTTCTGCAGGCTCCAAGCTCAGCCTCCTTCTGGATCCGTCCCGCCTCAAGCCACTAGTAGGTCACCTTCCATTACTCACTCCAATATGTGATGGGAAAGAATGAACATCCAAACACAAAAGGAAACAAGGGTTTCCTTTACAAGATGGGGGAAGTGCAGAAGGCACAAGGGTCTTCAGACCTGATCAGGGGGATAAAAAATCAGTATAATAACTTTTCTCAATGATTTCTCCTCCTTAGGCCTTCCCCTTGATGTCTTTTTATACCAACTCCAAAGTAGTTTTTTAGTTAGGAATTGGTTGGGGACAGTTGAGGCCACGGGCACTAACAGGTGATCAACAGGTGAAACTCGCGATCTCCGCCCGAAAATAAGGAATTTTTATATTTTTTAAGTGTTTTAATACATATACGCGGGTTAGGTATGTATGAACCCGCGTATACACGCGTTTAACTCAGGGCAATGTCGCGTACAGGGAATAAAACACTGTTTTTTAGATATATGACCAGGTCTGGAAGGAGGGGTTGCCCTAGGCCATGGCTGAAGCATCACAAACCATACTGGTGAGATTTGGAGCTATAACAACTTTCATGCTAGATCAAGAAGGGGAACAAGTCCTACCTTCTGTGGAGGTTTTGGCACAAGACGCTCAAGCGGAGTTGATAGAAGATACAATTTTGCATAAGTGGTGTAGAACTACAAGAAAATGTAAAAAATACCTTTGGCAAATTGGGTTGAAGGGACAACTTCCAGGCAAAGCTAAATGGTAAATCAGAGAGAAGGTGGAGGATAAATTTCCTCACCTCACTCAGTAAAATATTTCGGGGACCAAAATCCTCCAAAAATGAGGATATGTTATCTAAATTGGATCATTATATTTTCTTTCATCCATATCGATGCAGTTGGAGTGGAAAAAGTGGAGGAATCAACTCATGGGACCGTTTTTACCAGTAGGACCTAGTTTAGTAAAATGGGGTCTGAAAATTTCTGGGAGTGTTTTGAGGCATATAACATCATTTTTTGGGGGTAAAACTTTGTTTCTTAAGCTAAAAACTTTTTCATGCTATTCTACACTCATAAATATTTCCAACAATGCAATAATCACGTCAATCGGAGTCCGTATGCAAAATTTATGCCACTTAGAAGTTGATCTTCCTTTTTTCACACCTATAGTTCAAGAGGATGCTGTGTCAACCCTCATTATTCATGGAAAATGGGATATCCACGTGTTTTTTATGTAAAAGAATCTAGAAGAGTCTATTTTGTAACTCTAGTTAAGAGTTGATGTAGTCAAACTTAACCACTAGTAGACTATCGGGCTGTGTTATAACGAGACCACTAGGAGGAAGAGGCATTCCATTCTTTCGAGAGCATTTTGTTCCATAGTTGAGCAAAGATAGCTAGGAGAGATAGGAGGTAGAGCACATAGAGAGGATTTGTGCCCTGTAGGGCCACAAACATTAATTCTTTGTATTTGCAGCCATATTTCCAGACAGAGAAAGAGAGCAAAGAAACCTCACCTTCCAGTTGGGTTTTCTCCAGAAAGGGTTTCCCAGAGAGAATATTATAATGTGTGTGTGAGCTTATTTTTTCGTTCTCTACTTTTCTGCTTCATTTACGTTTACATGCATTCACTAATTATAGTTAATTTTACAAATCTAGAAATTAAATAAAACTATAATAATGTAGAATCTCAAAGTTTTAATATAATATTATCAGATCTGTTGTGACAAACTGTCTAGTGGAATATCCATGACAGTTTACGGATCATAATCAAATTTAAATCATTGCCAATAATCCAAATCTCTTCGAGGGCTAAAAATTGAATGTACCTAAGATTGAGGAAAATTCATTTTCTCATTTAGAATGCTTGGCCCATAGATTATGGCGATTTTGCCCATGACGCTTGAGCCTGTAAGCTGAAATTGGCCAGAGAGGATACAAGGGGAAGTTTCCATGTTTGAAATAGAGATATTGATTAGGTTCCATATCATAGTGAGACCACTTGCTAGTCTTGCTGCATCCAAACCTATGGATGCAATTTATTTTCATAATTTGTTAACATTTTCTACTAACTGCTCACTCGAGCATTTGGTCTCTTGTAACACTATTACCTTGGGATTTTCCTTATGGATTCAATCCTAGAGAAGCCTCTATTTTCCCTTGTAATTGAGGCCTCTGATATTCCAAGTGATCATCTTCATTTAGAGGGATGAGGAACCGACGAAAAACCCCTTGTCATAAGGATTACTTGACTTGAGTTGGCTAATATATCACCTTCCTCTTTAAGGACATCTTATTTACCTTTTCTCCCCTTCTTCTTGATTTCCCTTTGTGGCTTCATGGACTCACTAAAATTGTGACTCTGGATGTTTTGGTTTGATGAACCTAGATTTTGGGATACTAGTTTGTTGCGATCCCAGAGTTTCAAGTATGCTTGTTGAAGCATTTGCACTTTTTGTGTAGGGGCTATTTACAGGTCCTTGCCTTGGAACTCTTCTATATTTCTTGCTAGAGTGGATTCATCCACATCCATTTCCTTTGTGTCATCTTAGGTTCCTTCTGTGGATATTCTTTCCTTTCAGAGTATCCTTTTGTGGTTTTTCTCAGCTGATTTCTAGGGATTTTGTTTTTATGGAGTTGTGATCTACATTGGGATTTATTGAGAGGATTTTTTTGAGTTGGGAGCAATGTTCATGTTGATGGACTGAGGATTTTCCTTGGGCTAAGGATCTTCCTGTTGTTGTGGATTTTTTCTATAGGATGTTACCTTCTTGAAACCCTTTGCAGCTTCTTTTCCCCATTTTTGCTTGAGGAGGCTCCCATTGATTTAGGGGATAATAATGAAATAGGTGACCATATTCATGGCATCTATGACAATTGAATGGGACATGCTTGTAGTTTAGGGCTTTCTAGTGAAGCTCCTCATGATAATAGATGTCTATGGAGGTTGACAAGGGCTATGAAATGTTCATATACATGTAGATGCAAACATATGAAGTGTATTTACATGTTTTAGTAGCTTTTGAGGTTTTGACAAAGCTACCTATTGTGTTCTTGATTCCCTCTAAGACCTCCTCATTCCATAATTACCTTAGGAGTGAGAAGAGTCGAATCGACATAGGGGTTGCTAATAAATTCTCCTTTTCTATATTATATCACTCCTATAATCACATGAAAATATTGATGTTGTTGAAGAAATAAGAGCCATTTTCAAAAACCCTAGATCTGCCTTCTAGATTTCAGAATATCATCATGAAAAACCCTTTGGCGCCTAGCTCTATATCTACTTGACCCTTGGGTTGCCATTTATTTTGTGTTTAATTGATTAAAGCTCTTTTTAGGCCACAACCCTACTTGAAAATCAAAGTGTGGTCCTTCATGTATTGTGTGTGATCCTCCAATATCCTGGATTTGACTTCAAAATTGGGGTTTTTCCCTGCTTTAGGTAGGCATTTTCCCTAATTGTGATTATGTCAATAATATCCCATGGGGGCTTTGTGTTTCCCTCCTTAATTGAGTTCCTCCGCTCGATTCTTCTAATTTTGTGGCGATTAAGAAGGTGTTGTGGTTGCAAAACTTTGACCGACGTTGCCCCCCAAGACTACATTTCTATAAGAGTGGGTTGTGCCCCTCCAAATCCTTACACCATGGCATCACTCACCAGAGGAGTGAGATGCAAGGAGCTTAAGGAAAACCTAAGAGAACTAAAACTTGAAGACACAGAGCTTGTTCAATTACTTTAGAGCTTCTAAGGTGGTTTTAACCATTTACCATGGTAGAGATTTCAAATTCCTATTCTTATCCCTTGAGCTTATCCTCCCTCATAAGTGGATCTCAAGCCTAGATTGGTAAATATTAAATTACCATGTTTACCGTGTAAATTCACTGCCTCCCTTGGAGTATGTGTTGGCTTTTGGAGATTGTTAATTCCCTTATATTTTTGCTTTGAGCTTAAGGAGTCATCATTCATTTGCATTAGGGTTGAGTGTGAAGGTTTTCTTTATGACAAGGAAGGACAAGTCAAGTCGGGAGACGCATCTACAAAGTCTTATTTATTAATACAAAAGGAATAATGTTTTCCTATACTTGTCTTATGCTCTGCTCTTGTATTTCAGTGCCATGTTGACTCATTGAATAAATACATTGTATTATGATATGTGTATGTTGTAGTTTCTTTGATTGTCTTTTTCATTGTTGTGGGTTCCATTTATAGCACATCGAGTAAGGATTGGAAATTACAAGTGAAGAAAAGAGAAGGACTTGCTTCGAATTCCAGGTAGGTTCCTTTTCCATATTCCAATTTCTTTAAGGAATTCATTGATTACTTTTTTCCTTTGTTGTTATAGATCAGACCACTAGATCTAGGGAATTCATTTTTGTCTAGAGAAGTGAATTTTCCATATAACAAGGGTGTTAAAAAAATTTACACTAAAAAATGGGTACCCCTTCCTAGGATAGATGATCTATCAGATCAGTTGCAGCAAGCCAAAGAATTCACCAAGCTAGACATAAATCCAGGGTATCACCAAGTTTGATTCAAAGAAATGGATGCCTAGAAGACCACATTCAAAACCAAACAAGGTTTTTATGAATGATTAGTTATGTTGTTTACCCCATGTAATGCACTAGATAAATTCAAGAGGTTAATGAATGATATAATGTGTCATTATAAAGTAGATGGTGCCTACTAATGTTTTTGAGGTTAGGAGTTTTTTTGGGGAAGCATAGTACCCAAGGAAATTCATACCATTGTTTTCAACAATAGCAACACCACTCCACACTATCACACTGAGTTGAAAGAGTTTCCATTAGGGAAAGAGTTAACAAAAGGCCTTTGAGGAGTTAAAAAGGAAAATCAATCAAGCATTGGTTCTAGCATTAACAAACTTGCAGCAACCCTTTGAAGTGGAGGCAGATGGTAGTGGGCATGCAATGGGAACAATCTTGATGCAAGGAGGAAGGCCTATATGCTACCATTATGAAGTATTTCATGGGGAAATTCTTAACTACCCTACTTATGACAAGGAGCTCTACGATGTAGTGCAAGTTGTGAAAAAATGGAAACACTAGTTGATAGAAAAGTAGATAATAATCCGCATAAATCATTAGCCACTACAATACCTACAAGCCCAGAGTAAGTTACAACAAACCAGTAATTACAAGTGGATTGGGTTTTTATGGAACTTTCATTTAATGATGAAGTTCAATAAGGGAAGAAAAACAAGTTGTTCGACATTTTTTTAAGGCTACTCACATCAAATATCATGACTTTGGGGAGTTTGATGCACATAAATAATTTCACCCACAATGCATACAGGGAGGCATATACAGAGCATGAAGAATCCAATAAATTGTTTTAGCAATTACAAAACTAGAGTCATGTGTACAATGGTGATAACTGTTGAGTGATAAAAAGTTCCTTTTTAACTCCTAATTATCTTCACATCAATTATCAATCCGGGCAGGTCTTTCTATTTCAAGAGTGTACACAGTATGTGGCAGCTATTTAACTCAGAGAGTAATGCTTCTAAACTACAGTATAGATCTTTTAAATACAAGAGTAAATGGATGCAACAAGTAAATTCTAATTACAATTAAATCAAATCAAATCCTACAACAATTCAGGTAACAACAATATGCAATTAAAGTAACAACGATATCAGTTAAGAGTACAACAATGATAACTCTTCTCTTAGAGACTAATTGAATTTAAATCAAACACACTACTTTGTAAAATAACAATGGCATCAATTTGAGAGACTAACAACAGTGGTTAATTCTCATTACAGTTGATCACATCGAGGAGGATATTCATCTAGGAAACTCAATCCAAAGTGAAAGGAAACTAATTAAACAATAATGTTGTAAATTATATAAAACATAGCTATTCTGTCAATGCAAAGAAATAAGGAACATAAACAAAATAATAATAGCAGAAAGCAATAAACTATCAACTTTCACACTTGCAAGAATCAGAAATATATGACACAGGTGAAGCAGTGAATTCCATCGGAAGCCGGGCCCTTAGTCACCAGCATACACTGCTGGTTACTTCAGATAAATGGAAAGGAACAACAAATCCTGTTACATATTAATCATGAAAGAGTATTACAACATATTTGCGTTCTTTGCTATAACGAAAGTCTGTAATTGAGAATTACAATAATAATAACAATAGTCGTCCCCTTTCTGCTTACAATCATTGCCTTTTATAATGAGAAAGGGGTAAAAAGATAGATGATAAAAGTGATCCCTTCAGAGATCGCGCAATTTCCTAACTTCATAGATCTTTCCCTTCTTGTGCTGATCCTATTGATTTGCTTTTGGAAGTGTCTGCAACCGTTGCGTCCTTCCTTAGCTTGTTGCTTTTTCGCTCTCTGTTAGTTAGGGAACAGTAGTTGTCCCTTTTCGTACTTTCTTGCATAAGGAAGGATAATAATTAGCCAAATCATAATTGCAAGTAATTTCTATATTTCTTACCATAATTCCTTAATAGATTAGCGCATTGAGATATAGAAAGTATGAGAATAAAGGAAAATGATAATAAGTTAATAGTAAATTCATACCTTTTACGTGACCCAATATACTCCCTTGCTTACCCTTTTTCATGTCCTCATGAAAGCCATGTAGTTCGTGTGCAGAGCAGTCAAGGAATAAGTTGGAGAAGGGATGTCATAAAGTGGCTTGAAACCATGATTCTTGGCCAAAATTTCAAAGATGTTCCTTGTTTGTCCTTCAGACAGTTTATATATAGCCCTTGTACCCCTCATCAGGATACCAAATAATAGGGTTATGGAACCAACAGCCTAGCCAGTAAGGACCTTCCCTTAAGATGAGATTACTGTAAATGACAAAGCGTTCTGGAGCTAGTTTAAAATTTTTATAGTTGAATGGTTCTCTATTCTGTACATTGTTATTGGAAACTATCCATCTCAACTTGGCTACAACCAAAGAGCTTTCCTGAATGGAAAGGAAATACTCTAATCCTTTTTGGACAATCTCTTTTTGAATAGGCCCCAGAGTTTTGATTACTCCTTCCCTCTTCATCAAACTTTTGTAGTTGGCCAGCATTTGCAACGGGTGTTTTGGTTCACCTCTAATCTAAAGGTCCAGTCCATTTTCCTACCTCTAGAACGTGTTGTGACCTTTGAACCATTTCAGTTGGTTAATAGCGAATGAAATAAAAGCTTGAAATTGTACATCCGCTACAACAGGACTGAGCTTCTTTTCAGTTTCTTCTTCTAATACAAAATTGTGTAAATAAAATTCACACAGCAGCCTCTGTACTTTTACCCCATGATGTTTACAACAGTTTATAAAATCCTCAATTGTTTCCAACTCTATTGGTTTTCTTACTTTTGATAGCTTTGACCTTTAATTGTAAGTATCTTTCTATCAAAAATAGGGCATAGTTATTGGTAGGAGATCTGCATGCCAATATGTCAGTATATAAGGAGAAAATAGTATCCATTTGATTCATGGCCTTTTCCAATCTGAGCTTTATTTTCTCAATCCTCTCTTATGCCTTTTTGTATTTATCAAATGCCTCACTTTCTGAGATGTTCATGTCCCAAATCTGCTTTTGTAATTCTCGGTATTTTTGCTATGGGACTGTTTCTAGTTCAAGGTGTTATATGGTAAGCTGAGCCTGGGCTAAATCTACTTGAAGATTCACTATGCTGGGGTCGTTGCTCATCATGACATATTTGACTTGAATATTTGTCTGTGTGTTCTTGCTATGAGAGTGGATTTTTATTGTTTTCATGTTCTTATTATGGGACTGAATACTTACAGTTTGTGTACTTTTACTATGGACAATCCGTCCTTCTGTCTGGGTGGTCATGCTATCAGAGGGTACCGCCTCCATTTGAACAACTAAGTTACGAAAATGTATACTCTCTACTTGGGCAATTGCTTCTGCAATAGTTGCATGTTGTTCCTCAACAATTTGAGTGAATATGGGCTCAGTTTGAGTCCCAGTAACCTTTGTAACATGAAATTCAGTTTGAATGGCTACATCTATTTTTTCCAGGGTTTTGTAAGAAACTTTCCCCGCTATTAATGTCCTTATCTTTTGACTAGTTCTTTTTACTAATTTCTACAGCCTTTGTTGTTCATTTCTAAGCTTTTTAATTTTGTTTTTCTTCTTTTCAGGAGGAACAACTATTCCACTAATCGTTTCCACTCTTAACGAGCTCGGTTGCTCATCTAGGCTTTGTTCTACAAAAGTTGTGTCCTTACCCTAGCTTGTTTCTATTTCCCTTATTTGGCCCACATCCTCTATATTTAAACTGACCCGACTGGGTTCTCCTGGAGGTGTATTACTAAATTGGTTCACCTCTTATTGGGTGGGTTCTACTCTTGTTTCTACTTCACAAATTACATTTTCTGGACCCCTGTTGTGGCTAGAACTTTCTTCCAATTGAGCCGCTCCAATGTTAAAAGTTGAGCGGGATTTCAGGTTGTATAAATTTGTTCATATTAGCCAAAAGTTTTGCCAATTCAATATCATGCAATAAGTCTCGTGGTGGACTTGTGTTTGGCGTTAAGGGAAGTTCTGTTTCATCTCCTTCCTCTTCACTAGAGTGCTCTGTTTCCTCCTCAAGTTCTGACTTCAGGTCATCACGTCCTTCCAACTGTACATATTGCTCATTTCTTGGACTAGCTAGTTCTATGGGCTAGCTGTTGCTACCCTAGAGACTTTCAGCTATTCCCAAGCTTGTCCTTACTCTGACAGAGTGTCTGCGTTTTTGTGGAATGTTTGTTGTGCGGGTAGTCCTTTTCCTTTTTGGAACAAGATTAGGAGCAAGTAAAGGTAAACCCCCTTCAATGATAAATACTAATTCCTCCCAACTTGACTGTTGTTGGATGAGGTTGTAACTTAGTATCAACCTAATCAAGCAATGGTGGCTCATGACAGTCTCTATATGTTAGGAATTTTTTATGCTTCGAGCAGTGTCATCCAATAAGAAATTCAAATACGCAAGCAAGTTTACAGAACATTCTTGTTTTAGAACTGCTAATAATTTAAGGTGATGTGGCCTTACCACATATTTTCTCCTGTCGCATGTGATATAGCTCTAAATGACTCTAGCCAGTTCTGTCCATGGTTCTCCAAGGGATGAAGGTCGAACTCCTTTGCCTTTGAAAATCAGGTCTTGTCCCTCATCCCGAAAGACTGCAATAACGTCTTGAAACCTCAATTTTTTATGAGTCCATATGGGTCCGACTACTGGTAATCCGGACACTTCAGCTATTACTGCATCTATCACTATAATTTGCCTTCCTCTTATCGTAGAATGTTTGTTCTGTAAATTCTATAATAATTCGATAGAAATTGCTTCATTGGGTTGCTGCAGTCGTGTGAATTATGTTATCCAGCCAACTCGGGCTAGAATTTCTCTGGCTGCATGAGAAACAACCAGTATTAATGGCTCCCTTCGCATTGTTCATCCTCCCATACTGCCTGGATTCTACAAACCGTTAGTATTGCAGAGATGTTACAACAATACACATAACTGCGCTTTTGGAACATCAAGTTGTTATAATGGTTATGTCAAATATTGCTTTATAGGCAAACATATCGTTATTCTCAGACTTGCTATTGTATCACATACTTCGCAATCATGGAATGTTGAATTTCCCCGCATAATCTAATAAAGAACTGACACACCTGCATAACTATACTAGGGATTCGCCCCCCTTAAAATGATAGGTCACCTTTGACCGATTAAATGAAGGAATGACATACTAACAACGATGTACAAGAGTGGTAGAAATGGCAAGGTATATAGATTTATGATAGGATCACAAAAGATATGGGGGTGATGAAATCAATGCATAGAATGAGAATTATGAATAAATGTGGAGATGTCGTGGAGTGATTCAAAAAGGGAGAAAGGACATCAGACGTGGAAAAGATGCTTTGCGGTCATTATTCCAATTAAACCACTATGATTGACTTTTTAAAATATATCTCATGCATAAAGGTTCAAAAATAAATTAGGAACATAATCTCTCTGTAATAAAGATAAAGAATAAGAAAAGGGAGTTATAATAACTTATGATGTTGAATATATGACTCCAATACCATCAACAGAGCTTTTGTTTCCCACAAGTGTTTATAACCTTGACAGAGTTGTTTTTTTTCACCCTTTGGAACCATGATCCTTTATGTATAATTAGGAAAGTTCCTTATGATGTCAGAATGGAGGTCATTGTGCTGGCTTGGTGACCAAATGAACACAATGCCATTCACTAGGGAGGAGCGAAAGGTGAGAAGGCAAGCTCCTGATGAGACCTCCTATTCTAAGGACTTTATTTTTTATGCATCCATTGGATCATATCCCTGGTGTGGTGGCAATAGTGGGAATGCCACTTCGTTGCTTCCTTATGATCATGGTAGGCTGGCTCATGATGAGACCTCCTATCGTCCATTTGACAAATCATAGAATTGTTAGTAAACATATGTATATTTGTTTCTTTCCTTCATTTTATTTTTAGAAAGCACTTCCTATTTATATATAAAGGGTGGCTCAACACTCCTTAAGAGTAGGGATGGTGGAAGAAGTCTGAACATACCAATAGGAAAAAATATGCCTTTAGTCTTATTCAATGATAATGAGTAGAGAGAATTATAGGGGTAGGGAAGAACCAACATTAGACAAATAATCAATTATTTTGGTTTATAGTCAAGATAAGGAAAACAAAGTGATATAGATGGTTGTGTCCCTCCCTTTTTAATCAATACAAAGCAATCTCATTAAAGATGATAATATTTGATTTGCTTGTTCCAGTAACCTTCAAATTTTGTATCCTTACATATATGTTCGTATTCTTGCCCCATAGAGGATCATAGAGTGAAATAATATTCACAAGGTGCTTATTTCCTAAAGAAAACCTCACACAAAGAGTGTTGTTCCTTAAAGGGAACAACAAGAAAAGACACACAAAGAGGTGTTGTTCCTTAAAAGGAACAACAACCGTTCCCTGTAAGGAACAATGAATGAAAAATACACACGGATGGTGTTGTTCCATGTTGGGAACAATAAAAGGATATATAAATGACAGTGTTGTTCCTTATAAGGAACAACAGGAAGAAAAATTGCACACCGAAAGTGTTGTTCTTTAGAGGTAACAACAGTTGTTCCTTGGAGGGAACAACAACTTTTCCTTATAAGGAACAACGAAAAGAGAAAAATAATTGGACGTGAAACTGTTGTTCCTTGGAGGGAACAACAACTATTCCTTGGAGGGAACAATAGTTGTTCCTTAAATGGAACAATAGAAAAACAGATGCAAACGAAACTGTTGTTCCTTGGAGGGAATAGTGGCGGTTCCTTATAGGGAACAACAAAAATAAAATAGACACAAAAGTGTTGTTCCTTAGAGGGGATGGTAATTGTTCCTTAGAGGGAACAACAACTATTCCTTAAAGGGCACAGCACGAAAAAAAATAAACAAGGAACTGTTCTTCCTTAAAGGGAACAACAAAAAGCAAATACACACGAAAGTGATGTTCCTTTAGAGGGAACAATAACCATTCCTTAAAGGGAACAACAATTGTTCCTTAAAGGGAACAACAAAAAGCAAATAGACACGAAAGTTTTGTTCCTTAGAGGGAACGACAACTGTTCCTTAGATGGAATAGTGAGAAAACAAATACATACGGGATTGTTGTTCCTTAGAGGGAACAATAGCTATTTCTTAAAAGGAACAAAAACTGTTCCTTAAAGGGAACAGTGGGAAAACAAATCCAGACAAATCTGTTGTTCCTTAAAGGGAACTGTTAGATTCTTTCTGTTCAGCCCTTCGTCAGAGATCAAAACTCTTTCTTGCATGTCATTAGGTGTCCCATTCTACTTATTCACCTGCATTCCATTTAGGAGCATGCCATAACCTGACGAAAGGGCCTTAATTTTCATTACCCTCATGTCTTGTACCTGTTGGCTTAGGTCTTTTCTTCAATGTTTATTAGAGTCCATGACAGCCAATGTGTCACCTTTTAATAGGTAAAGAGTCATATACATCACAGGTCTAGGGTTACACAAGTTGAGTCATTAAAGTGTCCATAAGGTCAGCAGGCCAGAGGGAGGCTCTACACATTTTTTGCTTTGCAAGTTTCATTGTCACATTGATGGATTACGACTGTTCTTCAAAACTCTGTTTTGAAGAAAAGTCAATATTTTGTGTTCTTGTAATATTTTCCAAAAGTTCTTCGGTTATTTAGTTCTCCAGGTGCAGCCCTAGTCTCCTTAGCCAAATTCTATGTCAGCTACCCTTGTAAAAATTTACCCAAAATTCTATCATTTTAGTCCAAAATTCAAAAGGGAAATGTGAATACAGAGTTACATTAAATTGTGAAAAGTGCGAAAAATAAAAGCATTATAAAATGGGTTTTGGAGAACCAAAAATCAAAACCATGTTTCCCATGTATTTATAACGAGTTCTCCAAGAGGTTCAATGTCATTTTGAATGCCAAACACCTAGAGGTAAGAATTCAAGGCGAATTTGGCGAGCCAGCGCACGATTTGGGTGAATTTGGTTGAAGTTGGGCAGTCGCAGTGCACACAAGAGGAAGTGCGGCGCACCCACTGAGCGCGGTGCATAGAGCTGCAACACACAGTGTGTTTTCTCAAAGGCACGACACACCCACACGACGCGGTGCACTGGGTTTGTGCACGACGCACTGGGTTTGTGCGCGGCGCACAGGACCTCCCACATAGAAATTCATCTCGGTTTCATCAAGATCAACTCATCAAGCCTTGTTCATCATTTGAAATGCATTTTGCTATGTTAAGGGGTCAAAGGAGGTCAAGTGGAGGTGTGGAGGAGCAAGTTTTTATTTGAAGAGCCAAACCACTATTTGAAAGGCCATGCGGCGCACCAGAGGAGGTCGCGGCGCACACAAGCTGCGCGGTGCACAGAGGGCAGCATCACAGTGAAAATTTTCACTGTCGCGGCGCACTGGGTTCTTGGCGCGACGCACACACCAAATTGCTCGAATTTCCATAAAAAATTTTGGATTTTCCAGGTAGGGTTGCTATCTCAATGTTTCATCCATTTCATGCTAGTATAATGATGATTTATGGCTGTTAAAGGTTGCAATAAAACTCTCAAACCTTACCTCTCAAAGTCATCAAGCCAATTGTTGTTAGGGTTTTAAAAAATCGTTTGCCACCAAGTATATCCTTTTACATCATTTTCTTCTCCCCTTGACTCCATGTGTCCCCCAATCCTATTGCTCCCTATACCCTAAAAATTATTAAATCCCTATCCCCAATTCCTTCTACCCATTGTCATATACATTTCCAAAACCCAAACCCTACCTCATATACATTTTCCAAACCCTCCTACATGTCCCTAAACATAATTCCTCCCCATAAGTCCCTCATCCCTTCATATCATTCCCTTTCCTAACACTCCCTGGTTACATTTTCCCTTGGTGGCAGATTTCAACACATATTAACAATAATTTCATACATCAGCAGTCATTCAAGGCAGTTTGTATATCAGTAGTGATGTCGTCTAGTCATTCATCTGAATATGAAGTAGAAACTCAAAGCGACTCATCCATTGAGCTTAATGTGCCGAGAAGGCCACGAAAGGGTGGAAGACATGTCAGAGAAGAGCCTACTTCCTTAACTCAATTGCAGGTCTGCCCACTTGCGATGACATGCTTTCAACAAATGTCATGCTTTCAATATTGTGAGATGATCGCTCAAATTCAGCATCACCAGGAGTTAGTTCGGTTATTTGTTTTACATTTGCATGATAATCATGTTACTCTTTCTGGAGTAGGATTTACCTTGACACCAGAGACCATCTCTCAGGCCATCGGGATATCGAACATAGGGGAAGAGTGGAACAAAGGGCAGTAGCTGGATAGATCATTTTATGAACCTTACATCAGGCCTAGCTATTTCAGGCAGCTCAAGAGAGTATTCCCATTTCAGTTTCTGAAGGAATCTTATGCACCGTTGATTAGACTCATCATTAGATACTTCAGTTGTGAAAGTCACTTCTCGCGCCTCTATGCATACCATATCAGGCTATTGATGCATTTCACAAGAGTGAAATTCATGAAAATTCCATATTTTATGTACCAAAACATCAAGAGGATAACCACTCTTGTGTAGAGGAAGAGTCCAGCACAGCAGCACAACAACATTTATCATTATGCACTCATCAAGATCATTGTTGTACATCATCTTGGCCTGCAGGGTATCACATGGGAAGACTTCATCTCCTGTGAGTTTTTCATAGCTTCAGCGGCTCATTAGGAGGTGGTTCATGATCCGGATGAACCTTCACAGCAACATGGAGGTCAGGAGTCAAATACTACCATTGTGCCGACATATGTCACTTATCAGAGAGGCATGAGGGTATTGTTTGCAGCAGCATGATGAGTACTATCTCCACCTAGGGTGGAAGGGGTCTCGTTGCTGTCATCAGCAGCATAAGTGCAGGTACAGGACTGAGGTAAGAGGCCAATGCAGGAGGAGGGGCCTTCAGGTGGGCAAGAGACTGATTTCATTCTCATTCAGGATGACGATACCGATAGGGGCCCGTAAAGTGCACATCTTAGAGAGGTCATTCAAGAGCAGCAAACAGAGATCAATGCCTTATTCCTCAACTTGGAGAGGGCTAAGTGGATCATAAAATACTTAGAGTAGAGGAACAAACAACTTGAAGACCAGCAGGAGATCATGGAGTTGCAAAACATCCGTGAGAATCGCCAAGCTGCCCAATAGAGGAGGATTGAGCTCACTTCATTGGAGCAAGTGATTAATGATGACTGTGAGTCTTGGCTCGAGCGAATCAAAATCCACCTAGAGAGGCTGCTGGAAAAGGCTGACAAGGAAAATGCATTATTGAGGCATATGGTTGTTCATTACAGGGCACACAATATGAGTTCCAAGGCTCGAATCAGGAGTTTAAAGGCGAAATTGAGGAAGGCGACAAAAAGACAAAAGAGGCAAAAAGAGCAAGATCGGCTTTGAATCTTGGCTGTGGCCTCTTTGAACTAGAATGACATATGATTAACAAGGTACAACCCAAATTTCAAGGAATTTGGAGCACATTTTTGCATTTTGAAATTTTTGGGGCAAAAAACAGGGTTTTTCTCCCTGTGCCCCGCGCCACGTGGCGCGTGCTTCTCCTAGGGAGCTCCAAATAGAAAAAAGTTTATATTTCTAGGTTTGTTATGGAAATTTATGTATGCTCATGGATTACCTAAGGATTTCATCAAGTTCTGGGTCCCCAAAAGGTCAAAAAACATTCAAAAAATGACCGCACTGCCCCTATTTTGGCGCACAGGAAGCAGTCTTGGGAGAATGCACTTTGGGAGGGGAAAATGGACACCAAATTGGAAAATTCCACTTGGTTTGGAAAGTAGACAGGCAGGGATTTCCAACAAGCACACTTGGGCTCAATTTGGACTTCAGGAAGTTCCTCAAATCAGCCTCAAAGTGGCGCAAAGCACATAGATTTTGGCGCAGCGCACAGAGGATTTTTTCCCAATTTTTCACCTTCTAGCTCAGAAATTCGGCCAGTTTGACTAGTTTAGCTTCTTGATGTAATTTTTCATCTATGTTAATGTAATTCGGTAAACATGATGTAGTTTTGGAACTTATTTACTTGTTCTAGATGATTCATTCACTAAAAAGTGAAAATTAAATGAATGAATTAGTTTCCTAACTTATAGAGGCAAGTTGTTTTGATTGCCTAGACTTCAGTACTTGGTTTAGAATCAATTGGATCAGCTCCTGCTTGACCCCTAGAGGCAAGGAAATGGGATGGGCTAGCCTATATCATGTATTCTCTTAGTCATTTTCAGGGTTGGACACTTGGGATTGCTTTGGCATACTATTGTACATATTATCTCTGCATTTTTGGCTAAGGAAAGACCAAGGTTTTGCAGCACTGTTTGGGATCCATGTGGCTTTATGTTTTGATGGTGTGCTTCTTTCAGTAATTTTAGGTTGTTATGTGTATAATTTTCCTTCTCTCACCTTCTGCAATTGAACAAATTAAGTGTTAAGGTAGAATCCATAGATTGTTATGCTCTACCTTTAAAATTGTTTGATTTTCCATGTTTTCATCTGTTTAAGGAGAATCCTTGAAAGCTTCTTGCTCTCCTTAGCTCCTCACCAGTATGATCTACCCATTCGTTCCCTTTACAAGCATCAAGATAATCGCCTACCTTGCCCCAAATAGACCTCTGCAAAAACTATGCCTCAATCCCCAAGCCCAAATTTTCCTTTCCCTGTTTCAACACAAAAACTCCTAAGAACTCAAATCAAACCTTTGTACTGCATACCTAGCCTAAAATTAGCTTTTGTTTTAGTCATCTCGAGCCTCATCGATTATCTTTGCTGAGATTGACTCGGAGAGAGCCCTCTCATGTCCTCGTAGGGCTAGCTACGAGGCTGAGCGTGGTTTGATGTTGACCTAGAACCTTGCATTTTCAACGTGAGGCAAATCTAGGCTCTAACAGGAACAACAGTGGTTCCTTAGAGGGAACAGTAGTTGTTCCTTAAAGGGAACAACAACTTTCCCTTAAAGAGAACCAAAAAAAACAAATTCACACAAAACTGTTGTTATTTAGAGGGAACAACAGTTGTTCCTTAAAGGGAACAACAAAAAACAAATACACGTGAAACTGCTATTCCTTAGAGGGAACAACAGTTGTTCCTTGTAGGGAACAACAAAAAAAACAAATGCACACGAAATTGTTGTTTCTTAGAGGGAACAACAGCTCTTCCTTAGAGGGAACAACAAGAAAATCAAATATACAGGGAACTGTTGTTCCATAGAGGGAACGCCAACTATTCCTTAGAGGGAAGAACAACTGTTCCTTACAGGGAAAAACATGGAAATCAAATATACAGGGAACTGTTGTTCCTTAGAGGGAATGATAGCTGTTCCTTAGATGGAATAGTAATTGTTCCTTAAATGGAACAAAATGAAAATGAAATATATAGGGAATTGTTGTTTCTTAGAGGTAACGACAGTTGTTCCTCAGAGGGAACAACACTAAAAATCTGTACACAAAATTGTTGTTCCTTAGAGGGAATGACAGTTGTTCTTTGGAGGGAACAACGGTTATTCCTTAGAGGTAACAGCAAAGGAAAGTAGAAAAAAAAAAAGAGAATTTATATACAATTTATACAAGAAAATTAATCAAAACCAAAAGAAATTTTTTATGTACAAATTTTAAAAACAAATGAATTATTCACTGGGCTTAAGCTGAGGACGGGCTGCCCTCTTCAGCCATAATCTGTATGGTAGAATCTTCCCATAATTGTTGGCAAAAGGACTCCATGGTAAGTGGTTTGTGATAGAGTCGTACTCAATGTCTATTCGCTTTAAAAGAGTAACCAGACCCATCAATGGTGGCTAATGTGAGGGTGTCATTATCATGCACTTTTTGTATCTCGTAAGGTCCTAACCATCTGGGCTAGAGTTTTCCTGGGAAATCCTGGAACCTAGAGTCGTACAGGAGTGCCCAATCTCCTTCATGGAAGGTCGTCTTTTTTATAAGGGCATCATGCCATTTCGCTCTTTGTTGCTGAATTAGTGCAATGTGCTGAAGAGCTAATAGCCAGATTTCATCCAATTCATTGATTTGATGTAGCCTATTAATCTATGCTTTGCTTAAGTCCAAGCCTACCTCTTGAGCTATTCTCAGTGTCTGGATCTCAAATTCAATTGGGAAGATAGGTTCTTTGCCAAACACTAGCTGATATGGGGAATATCCCGTTGTATTTCTCCATGTCGTGCTGTATGCCCACATGGCTTCTGGCAATTGGGTAGCCCAGTCACGTCTATGTGATGCAACTGTCTTTGTGAGTATTGCCTCGATTACATTATTGGTGCTTTCTGCCTGGCCATTTTCCTATGGTTGGTATGAAGTCATGATTCTGTGCATGATATGATGGTTCTTTAATGTTGTAGCAATCTTATGGCCTATGAATTGTGGTCTTCCATCAGTAATTACCTCTCTAGGCAAGCCATATCGCACAAATAGTTGGAAACACAAGTGGATTACCGACTCCTCTGTTTCCCTTAGTAGTGCCTCTACCTCCACCCATTTAGTCACATACTTAGTTGCAACTAATATATATGTCTTTTGATTAGATGATGGGTTTATTGGGTCGATGAAATCTAATGCCCATCGCTCAAAAGGTTCAATGACTATCTGTGGGTGTAGGGGCATCTCATCAGATTTCTGAGGGCGCCCCATTCTTTGGCAACTGTTGCATGCCTAAACAAACTTCTTGGCATCTTTAAAAATGGTGGGCAAATAATAGCCCATCTATAATACCTTGTGACCAGTCCAGCGGTCTATGAAATGTCCGTCGCAAGGCCCATCGTGGCAAGGTTTCAAGATGTCGAAGATCTCATCTTCCCTGACGCATCTTATAATGTACATATTGGCCCATGTATGAAATAAATAGCTTCTAATCCAGGAGAATTGCGTGCTACGTTGTACTATTTGTTTCCTTTCATTAGGTGTCAGGTGCTTGGGTAGCTTTCCTACTACTAAGTAATTTGTGACATCCACGTACCACGGTGTTTTTACAGTTACAACAAACAAATGTTCATCAGGAAACTGATCTTCTACTACTGCCGAATCATCTGTCTTTGTCATCCGTGAAAAGAAGTCTGCTACTGGATTTTCTTTTCCTGGTTAATCTTTGATAGTGATATCAAATTCCTGCAAAAGAATCAACCATCTTGTCACTCTTCCATTTGTAACAGGTTTATTAGCTAGATATTTAATAGCATAGTGATCAGTGTATAAAACCACAGGTTATCCTGTTAAATAATGTCTGAATTTATTGATAGAAAATTATTTTTCAGTAACAGTATAATTTAATTCAGCAGGAGATAGATTTTTGTTGATATAGTATATTGCATATGGCTTTTTATCGTCCTCCTGGCTGAGAACTGCTCCAATGGCTGTCTGAAGCATCGGATGAAATCTGGAATGGCAAATCCCAGTTTGGGCCCCTTAATACTGGGGATGTTGATACAAGCCACTTTAAATATTCAAAAGCACTATTACATTTATCAATCCAAATGAAATCAATAATTCATGTTAATGCATATAGTGGTGCAGCGATTTGAGAAAAAATATTTATAAGTCTTCTATAGTAGCCAGAACATCCCAAGAAACTGCATACCTCAGTTTGTGTGGAAGGGGTAGGTATTAAAAGAATTATCTGAATTTTTGTTAGATCTACCTGGATTCCATCTGCTGAGATATAGTGACCCAAGATGAGGCCCTCGGTCATCATCATGTGGCATTTTTCATGGCTTAAACAGAGTCTGGTGGCAATGCATCTTTGCAGGACTTTCTCTAATGTTTGTAATGCTAGCTCGAAGTCATCTTCGTAAGGCGTAAAGTCATCTATGTATACCTTGAGCCCTTAATTTATCAGACCTGAAAAAATGCTGAGTATAGCTCTATGAAATGTGGCAGGTGCATTACACAGCCCAAAAGGTAAGACCCTGTAAGCAAATGTTCCCCAAGGGTAGGTAGAGGTAGCCTTACCCTAATCTTCAGGGGCAATCTGAATTTGATTGTATCCGCTAAAGCTATTTAGGAAATAAAATAATTTCTTTCTTGCTAATGTGTCTAAGACTTGGTCAATGGACAGAAGGGGAAAATGGTCTTTTTGGGTTGCTTTATTAAGCTCTCTATAGTCAACACATATACGCCACTTTCCATTCTTTTTCAGCACCACTACTAATGGAGAGACCCATTTGCTATCAGATATGGGGTAGATGAAATTCACATCTAACAATTTTTGCAGTTCAATTTTAACAATATCTTTAAGATGAGGAGTTAACCCCCGTTGAGGTTGTCGAATGGGCCTAGCATCTTTCTCTGTATAAATGTGGTGCATACAAAGCTAGGGATCAATCCCTTTCATGTTTGGGTAATCCCATGCAAAGGCCTCTTTATGTTTTCTCAAGAGTTGAACAAGCTTCTGCTGTTGGTCAGCAGTCAGATTTTTGTTAATATTCAAAGTTTTTCTTGGCTCAATTTTTATGGTTTTGCTGTTATAAATAGAAGTTGTTGGTATTGATTGATCGTTAATATATTTTAATGGATATTCTTCTATGTCGTTATTGAGGGATACTTCGATCATGTGACATTTTAGATGGGATACAGCATCTGGTTGGTTAATGTAAGTGTTAATGATGTCATCTTCTGTTTGATCCCTAAATTTGAGAGCATCTTCTATGGTTAATTGTGATCTAATGTTTTTAGTTAGATATGATACAGGTTGTTTTCTGGTTTTGATTACTGTTAAACTTGGCCGAGTTGGAGGATATAAGGCTAAATTCTTCAAATTGTTTCCTCTTGCTATAGTCATGTTGCCTGTTCGACAGCTTATGTAGGCATCCGTGGTTGCTAGCCAAGGTCTACCTAGAATTAGGGGATGTCCATCGAGTCGATTTCTAGGATTGATGATCAGAAAGTCTGTAAGGTATTCCCAAGAGTCTATTGACACAATTACATCCTGTAATGTGCCTTCTGGTTTGACTACCAATCGGTTAGCCAGTTCCAACAAGGTCGTGATTGGGTCCAAGGATGTAATGCCAATCTTTTGACAAGTTGTGGTTGTAAGAATATTGATTTCCGCTCCTAAATAGACTAATGCATTAGGGAAGGAGCATCCATTTATTTGCACAGTGACTATAGGATTTCCTAGGTCCTCATATTTTACAGGTGTTTCTCTTCCTGATAGTAAATCAGTTAAGGTAACAACTACATAGACAGTTGGGGTTGTTTTTATTTTCCTCTCTGGCTTTTTCATACACAATTCCTTAATAGTTTTTGCATAAATCGGAATGTCCTGAATAGCCTGGAGGAGTGGTATTTTTATACACAAAATTTTCAATTCTCCCAGAAGATCAAAATCAGGGTATTCTATTGGGCGAGGTATGATTAATATTTCTGGGAATGGTGGAGAAGAGGTGATCGTTTGATCGTGAGTTTTCTGTTTAACCATGTCCTCCACTTGTGGTGCTTGTTCTACAGGTAACTGATCTTCAATTTGTTTGTTTTTATCCCCCTCTGATTCTATTATCTGCCCAAATCTTAATTGAAGTTCATTGTGCTCCCTTAACTCGGTCTTTGGCTCTAGTCCTTCAATAATTTGTACAAATTCAACGGTTTTGTTGTTGGGGTTCGGGTTGGGTTGGGCTAGGAGCTGTGGTCGTAGGTTGGTCTGAGGGTTTTGTTGCAATGTGTAGGGTGCTGATAGTGTGATTTGAGGTAGGGGGGTTGCACCTGCTGGCTGATTTGTAGGTCTTCGCCATCTTGACTACCAGCTCTAGTTCTGTGAAGTCAAAGGTGGCCATGGGGATTGATATGCATTATTTTGCCAAAACGATGGGAAGTAAGAGGAATTTGACCAATTGTTATTTTGATTTGATTGGTTGGGCCATGGTGGCATAGGGAATATTTGTTGTGACAAATTGGAAAAAGGTGGTTGATTCTGCCACATGGCTCCTTGGTATTGTTGCGAATTATATTGCGTATTTTGCAAGAAAGAGGATGAATCAGACGGCGTACTTGTTTGTCGTGGTTTCCATTGAAAACGCTGATTTAGTAGGTAGACTAGTTCTATTTCTTCTTCTGCCTCCTTATAGACTGCTTTTAACCCTGGGAGTGATGGGTAGCTTTTTGTAGCATGATCTTTCATACATATGGCGCAGGTTTGTACCATATCCAGTGGGCACTCTTTGTGACTATGCTTCTTTTTTCATCTAAGACATAATATCGCTAACTTTTGTTCTGCTTCTGCCTGCTTTTATTTGGCTTGCATAATGTCCAATTGTGTTGTCAGAGTTCCCAAGATATCTATTTTGAAATCCTCTAGCAGGTTGCCAATTTCTGCACAAGTTATACCTCCACCAGAGATTTTGTTGTCCCTAGTGGTCATGTCGCATTCTGCTGGTTTCAATCTCGTACTACCTCTTGAGGACCTGATACACAATTTAATAATTTCAGCATATTCCTCTTGATATATATCACCTTTACCCATAATATTTAATGTTTCTATCCATTGTTCCTTCATCCCTTTAATCAGTGTAGTTTATAGCACATTATCAGGTAAAGGTAGATTTTCATAGGGAAACCGCTTGAGGTTATGTTGAAATCATTCCACATATTATTCTAATGTTTGCCTGGGTCTTGCTACCATTTGGAATATTTCATCTTTCAATTCCCTAGATCTACAATAGTCCTGATATTGTTTTAGGAAAGCGGTTTTCATTTGTTCCCAATCATTTATGTGCCACCACCTAATCCCATAAACAAACGCAAGGCGGCTCCTTTTAGTGTGGAAGGAAATAGTTTTAGTTTTTGGGGGTCGGGTTGGGTTGGGCTGGGAGTTGCGATTGTAGGTTGGTCTGAGGGTTTTGTTGCAATGTGTAGGGTGTTGGCAACGTGGGTTGAGGTAGGGGGATTGTTCCTGCTAGTTGATTTGTAGGTGTTTGCTAGATTTATTGTCAGTTTTGGTTCTGTGAAGTCGAGGGTGGCCACTGGGATTGATATGCATTATTTTTCCAAAACGATGGGAAGTAAGAGGGATTTGGCCATTTGTTATTTTGATTTGATTGGTTGGACCAAGGTGGCATAGGGAATGGTTTTTGTGACCAATTGGAAAGAGGTGGTTGATTCTGCCACATGGCTCCTTGGTATTGTTGTGAATTATATTGCGGATTTTGAAAGAAAGAAGATGAATCATTTGGCATACCTGTTTGTTACGGTTGCCATTGGCGACACTGATTTAGTAGGTAAACTGGTTTTGTTTCTTCTTCTGCCTCCTTATAGACTGCTTTTAACCCTGAAAGTGATGGGCAGCTTTCTGTAGCATGATCTTTCATACATATGGTGCAAGTTTGTACCATATCCAGCGGGCACTCTTTGTGACTATGCTTCTTTCTGCATCTAGGATAGAATATCACCAAATTTTGTTCTACTTCTGCCTACTTTATTTTGGCTTGCATAATGTCCAATTGCATTGTCAGAGTTCCCAAGATATATGTTTTGAAATCCTCTAGCAGATTTCCAATTTATGCATGAGTTCTACCACCACCAGAGATTTTGTGGTCCCTAGTGGTCATGTTGTGTTCTGCTGGTTTCAATCTCGTACTACCTCTTGAGAACCGGATACACAATTTAATAACATCAGCATATTCCTCTTGATATATATATCACATTTACCCATAATATTTAATGTTTCTATCCATTTTTCCTTCATCCCTTTAACCAGTGTAGTTTTAGCACATTATTAGGTAAAGGTAGAGTTGCATAGGGAGACCGCTGGAGGTTATATTGAAATCGTTCCACATATTATCCTAATGTTTCACTGGGTCTTGCTACCATTTGGAATATTTCATCTTTCAATTCCATAGATCCGCAATAGTCCTGATATTTTTTTAGGAAAGTGGTTTTCATTTGTTCCGAATCATTTATTGTGCCACCACCTAATCCAATAAACCAACGCAAGGCTGCTCCTTTCAGTGTGGAAGAAAACTGTTTTAGTTTTTGGGGGTAGGTGTTATAATCATAACCCCGACATAATACAACAAATTCGAACAGAAATTCATTTGGATCCTCTGATGTTAATCCATGAAAGGTGGGAATGTTTTGGAGAGGGATAACTTTCATGGGTGCGTTGACTGCTGTGTCAACGATGGGATATTGCAATGTAGAGGTCTAAGGTGCTTGTGGGTTGTTGGGCATTTGATCAAATATGTGTCAATACCCTTCCGCGATCTCTAGAGAGTTATTCCTAGGCTGATTAGAAGGGGTGGGAATGATCTTAACATCACTCCGTCGATCTGGGATACTAGGTGTTCCTTGTTGAATTACTACCTGAGGGGATCTTGGTTCCTCTGTTTCCCCTGATTCTCCTCCTCCTTCACGAAGATTACAAGAATTCCCTTCTTTCAAAGAAATTGGGTGAGAATTTTCAATTTCTTGAAAACTTTGCTCAGTCCCTTCTGTTTTGCTGTGGACCTCAGCGAAGGCTATAGATGGTGAGCCTGTGGCCCGAAGGGAGACAGTAGGCTGTCTAGAAGCAACTTTTCTAGGACCTACTGATGGCTGAGATTTGACTTTCTTTAAGATGTCGTCTACGAAATTTGATCGTCCAAGGGTCACCAGTCCCTTAGATTTGTCGGGTTTGGGTAGGGGGATTGGATTATTTTCAGGGTTTTTCTTCTTAGTCATACACATAATTCAAATGTTTATCTCTACCCTAAGTTCTTAACAATTCTACTAGAAAGCGAGCGGGGGAGTAGGCATTTTACATGCTCCGTACGCAGGTTCTTACCTTTCATTTTTAATACCCAGTTCTATGCGAACAAATAAGCAGCAAATACCTATTTCATATTTCTGTAATTGCGCTAAAAAGCGGGCAGAGGAGCAAGCACTTTACTTGCTCATTATGTAGGTTCTTACCTTCCATTTTCAAAACCCAATTCTTCTTCAACAATACTTATTAGATGTACATTACTCCTTAGAAATGGCTACACTCTCCTCGGCAACAGAACCAAAATGTTGAGTGATAAAAGGTGCCTTTTTAACTCCTAATTATCTTCACATTAATTATCAATCGGGACAGGTCTTTCTATTTCAATAGTGTACACAGTATGTGGAGGTTATTTAACTCAGAGAGTAATGCTTTTAAACTACAGTATAGATCTTTTAAAGACAAGAGTAAATGGATGCAAAAAGTAAATTCTAATTGCAATTAAATGAAATAAAATCATACAACAATTCAGGTAACAACAATATGCAATTCAAGTAACAACAATATCAGTTAAGAGTACAACAGTGATAACTCTTCTCTTAGAGACTGATTGAATTTAAATCAAACGCACTACTCTGTAAAACAACGACGACATCAATCTGAGAGGCTAACAAGAGTAGTTAATTCTCATTACAGTTGATCACATCGAGCATGATGTTCATCTAGGAAACTCAATCCAAAGTGAAAGGAGACTAATTAACCAATAATGTTGTAAATTATATAAAACAGAGTTATTCTTTCAGTGCAGAGAAATAAGGAACAACAACGAAATAATAATAGAAGAAAGCAATAAACTATCAACTCTCGCACTCGCAAGAATTAGAAATATATGACACAGGTGAAGTAGTGAATTCCACTAGAAGCCAGGCCCTTAGCTGCTAGCGTACACTGCTAGTTACTTCAGATAAATGGAAAGGAACAACAACTCCTCTTATATATTAATCATGAAAGAATATACAACATATTTGTGTTCTTTGCTACAGTGAAAGTCAGTAATTGAGAATTACAATAATAATAACAATAGTCGTCCCCTTTCTGCTTACAATCGCTCGCGCAATTTCCTACCTTCAGACATCTTTCACTTCTTGCACTGATCTTGTTGATTTGCTTTTGGATGTATCTACAACCGCCACATCCTTCCTTAGCTTGCCACTTTTTCATTGTCCGTTATTTAGGGAACAACAACTGTCCCTTTTCATACTTTCTTGCATAAGGAAGGATAATAATTAGCCAAATCATAACTACAAGTAATTTCTGTATTTCTTACCATAATTCCTCAATAGATTAGCGCATTGAGATATAGAAAGGATGAGAATAAAGGAAAAGGATAATAAGTTAATAGTAAATGCATACATTTTCCATAATCCAACAATAACATAGTTGACTATCATCTTCATAATGGGTTATTCTACAAGATGGATAAGTTATGTGTTCCCAAAGGTGAGTGACTCCAATTTATTAGAGATGCTCACACCTCCAAGGTTGCAGGGCATTTTGGTGTAGGGAAAACAATACATAACTTGTATAGGTATGTGTATTAGCCCAGGATGCAAGAATATGTAGCTAGGTTTATAAGAGGATGTATGCTTTGATGTATCAGCAAGCCTAGTAAAAGGAAATGGGGTCTATACCATCCCTTACACGTACTCATTTATCCTTGGAAAATAATTTCCATGGAATTTGTGGGAGGTCTACAAACAACCAAGAAGGGACATGACTACATATTCCTGGTAGTTGAAAAGTACAATAAGATTTGTGTTCTCACTCTTGTAAAATGACCATCAACATGAAACAGACAACAAACTATTCTTTGTATAGTTATGGGTGCACTTTGGAATCCCAAGGAGCATATTCTTTGATAGGGATACAATATTTTCAATGTGTTTTGCACTGCATCGTACACAAAATTGAAGAGGTCTACAACATGTAATCCATAGATAAATAGGCAAACAAAAGTAGTCAACATGAATTTGATGCAAATTTTGAGGGGTTATAATCAAAAGCATCCAAAGACTTAGAATGAAAATATGATATATATACAACACTCTTATTACATAGCATTTCACTCTTCTTCTAATAAGTCCCCATTTCAAACTTGTTTTACATATTTTCCACCTCCTTCTTTGGATATTTCATATGGACAACAAAGAGGTGTGAGGGATGATCTTACAAGGGATGTTTTATGGGCATGAAGGTTTATTGATAAGATCAAGTAGGTCCATCTACATGTATAAGATATGTTGTAGATCCATCTACAAGTATTGAATCTATTTATTAATGTAAAAGCATTTGTTATATGACATATAACATTGTCATTTGTACTGAGATATCAGTGTTTGGGGATTTATGAGAATAAGCATGAAGAAATGTTGAGGGTCGATATTTTGATATGTACCGAAATTTGAGGTTTCAAAATAAGACAAAGAAAGTGTGAAAAATCAGGAATTTGGGGGTTTAAACAAATAAAATGAAAACAAAGTGGGTTAAGGGGATATAAAGGCATTTGGAGAAATAAGTAAAAGAAAGGTCTCGATATTTCCATATTTATAAAGATAATAGTAAAACAAATGCTAGGAATTTGGGATTGAACATGGACATCCTAATAGAAGAAAAAATGCCCTTCAAAAGGGTTGTTTTTTCATGAGACACTTTTCATTTTCGTTCATCTTCCACTTATTATTTTTTTTATCCTAATATGTTTGATGGTTGTGTTACATAATTAATAATTTCAGAACTGTTTGAATTTGATTCTACATGGATAGGCTCTACTAAGGTACAAGATGATAAGAATTCAGATATAGGATATGAAAATAATGAAACCTCTTTCCATGAACCTTTTGATTTTATGCCTTCTCAATTTTCTACATAGAAAGAAGGAATTACTATAGAAACATATTCTAAAGGGAGTTTTCTATTGATTCAAATGCATGTATGACTAGTGAAGAGTCTTGATGTACTAGTAATGAACTAGTTAAGATTGAAAGCTCTAGTGAAGCAAATGATGTCGATGGCTTTTACTCTATTAATAAAAAAAAATACCTTATACAATGGTGGAAGATAGCCTAGACACATTATTTGATCATATTCATTCCTCACAACTTGGTTATTTAGAACACAAGTCTTTGGTGATTTTTTAAGAAAATGAGGTACTTCGGTTCAACCGATGGTTATGTTAGGTTCTCATTATCTTTCTTCAATCTTTGAAATAAATCATACCAATTATTTCAACATTATTCCATAAGGTATTCTTCATAGAATTTTTATGTGTGATTCTCATCAAGTATACCAGTCATCTATAGATTCCTTCCAATATTTCTACATTAACCATCATAGATAGCATTGTAGTATAGAAACACTAACGTCGGTTTAGTCCTTACTATTGCAACCCCAAAATTATCTCATCTACCAAAAATTTCGCTGTGTATTCATAACCTTTTGTTGCATTTGGTCGTCGCTTAATGGGCAACCGAGTTTCAATGGTGTGATCATGGGAGTGAATGATCTACAACCCAACGGGATTGCGAGACCTCCCAAGACTACCATGGGTTAACACTTATGGGGTGCATAGTGGAAACCACCATGTAATATTGCCAAGTTATGTGGAAGGCCTAGATCTACTATGAGCCCCCTATTGATTTTGTCAAACTGTTATGAAACCCCCCATAGAAACCACCCAGTTTGCTAGGGCTAAGGGTGGAACCTCAACTTGTAGTGGAACCTTTACTTAGATCAGAAACTTGTATTAGGTCCCCAAATTATGGGCTTGCAAAAAATGGAATGTCACGTGGCTTAATGAAAAGGGTTCCAGATTTTCAGATCTAGGTTTGCCTCTCGGTATTCACCAAGGGTTTGACGACCCAATTTCCTCTCAATACTTCATAGAAGAGATTGGTGGGCACAATTATGTTGGACCACAATGAAGCAAAGAAGGAGATTTTGCTAGTTTGGGAAAAAAATCTTCTAGCAATGATATCCATGGATGGCCATATATAGCAAATGGAAGATCAAATAAGCCTCACTTCAAACTAGAGAAATTGTCCAGGGAGAGGCAAGGATCACTTTGAAATGATCCCTTCAAACTCTTCTCCTTCAACATGAATTGTTGGCTTTCTTTTGGTTTCATCTCTCGGTGTTATTTTCTATAGGTTATAGGATCGTGAATATAGGACTTAGGTCCAACATTTCAATACATATTGATGTTTTCTTGAACATCCGTATATGATTTATGGACAATTCAAGGTTATGCAACTAGTTTAGTTTCCCTAATAACAAGCTAGGGCAAACAAAGATAATATCTATTACATTTTGTTTTAACACACAAAAAAATGAGTTAACCCACATTCACATACAACAACCAATAAAAACTATTATTAATGTCAGTTGAAAATTAAATTATAAACAATTTTATTTATGAAAAAACAAGAAAACAAAACAAAACTCAGATGAAGTCAAAGTTCTTCCACAACCTATGGATTGATCTATACAAAACAAGTTTGTATACTAGAAAATATCTTCCTTAACTTAGGGATTGATCTATATAAAATAACCTTGTATACTAAAAAATATTGGGATTGATCTATATAAAATAAGCTTGTATACTAGAAAATATCGCTGTTGTCTACCGAGGTCACAATTTCACTTGGAAGGCAAACTTCTTGCTTAAATCTGACAATATTTTTCAAGAAATACAACTGTGGCAGTGTTTTAAATTGTTTTTTTGATAACAGAACTATCAAGAACCTCACAACACCCAAAATCCTAGAGCTTGATAGCTATAATCTAGATTTGTAAAAATTTCTACTAAATTTTTACAAAATCACATTGAAAGATTGTGACATGGAAAATATCTCCTTGATTTACATAGGACGCATCGTAGAAGTTGCTTCCTTTATAATTAAATATTATGGGTAGCATCTAAGCACCCCGCTATCCACTTATAACACCGTGGTAGATTGCTCGACTGAAAGATTGTGACATGGAAAATATCTCCCTGATTTACATAGGACTCATCGTAGAAGCTACTTCCTTTATAATTAAATATTATGGGTAGCATCTAAGCACCTTGCTGTCCACTTATAACACCACAGTAGATTGCTCAGACATGCTTGATTCTATACTATCTTTGGATCCAATAATGTTTAAACACCTCGACTAAAGTGTTCAAAATCCATTATTGTCGATGAATATCCACGACATCTCTTAGGGAGAAACAACACATACGACAAACATAGAGAATCAATGCACTATTCTCTTGGCATTGTCTAAGAGCTTCCATGGTTGGAATCCATGTTGGAGGTATCTAACGTGACGTGGACACAAGGTACATGATTCGGTTGTCTCCAAGCAAAAGGGATTTTTTTTGCGTGGCTCTAATGACATATTCCAAGCACACTGGTTGATGGTCAAATCCTCAACATGGTAACATGGAGCTCTCTAAAAAAATATCCATGGCCCAAAATTATCAAAAACTAGAAATTTATCTAGCCTAGAGGCAATCTAATAGCGACATCCTTGTCTATTATTCCAAGTGAATAGATCATTGGAGGTATCCACACCTGAAATTTGATGATTGTCATCAAGTCCTAAAAGAGTTGGGCATCTGAGTTAAGTCATTGCAAACCCCATTTTTTTCATTTAGAGACCTAATCTTATCCGAATAGGATCATTGTATTTTTTCTCATCCATCTTGATGCATTTGGAGTGGAAAAAGTGGTGGAATCAACTCATGGGACCCTTCTTACCAGTGGGACCCAGTTTAGCAAAATGGGGTCTAAAACCTTTCGGGAGTGTTTTGAGGCATCAAACGACGTTTTTGGGGGGGTAAAACTTTGCCGCTTAAGCATAGCACCTTTTCATGCTATTCTACACACAAAAAAAATTCCAACGACACAAGAATTGTGTCAATCAGAGTCCATATGAAAAAGTTATACCACTCAGAAGTTGACCTTTCAGTTTTTGCACCTATAGTTTGGGAGGATGTCACGTCAACCCCAGTTATTCATGGAAAGTAGGCTAGCCATGTGTTTGTGACATAAAATACTCTAAAAGAGTATATTTTGTAACTCTAGTTAAGATTTGATGCAGTGAAACTTAACCACTAGTAGGCTATCATGTTGTGTTATAACCGGGCCATTAGGAGGAAGAAGCATTCCATTCTTTCGAGAGCATTTTATTCCATAGTTGATCAAAGATAGTTAGGAGAGATAGGAGGTATAGCACATAGAGAAGGTTTGTGCATTGTGGCAGCCCACGGGCCACATACATTACTTCTTTGTATCTGCAGCCATATTTCCAGACAGAGAAAGATAACAAAGCAGCCTCACCTTTCAGCTGCGTTTTCTCCATAAAGGGTTTCCTAGAGAGCACATCTTTTGTATTATGTGTGTGTGGGCTTATTTTTTTGTTCTCTACTTTTCTGCTTGATTTACTTTTACATGCATGCACTAATTATAGTTAATCTTATAGATCTAGAAATTAAAAGTGTAATAGTGTAGAATCTTATATTTTCAATATAATATTATCAGATCTGTTGTGATGAACTATCCAGTGGAATATCCACTATAGTTTTCGGATCATTTGGTATCATAACAAATTTATTTGGGTATTTTGTGGAGATTTCATGGATTTAGATCGATGATGTCGAAAATTGTATAATAATGGGCGATGAATCTGTAAAAGAACCTCGTGATCTTGCAGAGATGAGGTTTTCGCGGCTTGAAGAGAAAGTCGTGGATATAAACCTCCTCATGGTAGCCCTAAGAAATAAGCTGGGGATATTTGGAGAAGAAGGGGGTTCAAATATAGAGGTCAAATCAGAAGGGGGATCAGAAGATTGGGAAGACATAGATAACCAGCCAAAGAAAGAACCCTGAAAAGATCAACGTAGTTCACATGTGTAGGTTTTAACCTCGTACAGAAATTACCTGCATACGAATTCTAAATCACAGGAAAAATAAAAATGCGAGAGCATAACACATAAAACACATATACACAGAGATTTCCCACTGGATCTCAAGACCGAGACTACCAGCTTGTTTTTTTCATTATGTTCCTTTCAATGTTACAATACATATTTATACATGCCGAAGCATCCAATACCATGGAACGAAAACCATCACATCCAAAACTATGGACTGAAAACCATAGGTAGGTTCGCCCAACCTAATATAGGGTCCAAATTTTTTTTTCTCGGGGCACTGCCCCGAACCCCGTAGGGGGGGGCTACCCGCCCCCCTGTGACCCCCCC
>APFE031298452.1:0-10061 GCA_000404065.3 Pinus taeda | reverse complement strand
ATGTTCCTTTCAATGTTACAATACATATTTATACATGCCGAAGCATCCAATACCATGGACTGAAAAAACCATCACGTCTAATACCATGGACCAATAAACCATCGATCCAATACCATGGACCGAAAACCATCGCGTCCAAAAAACATGTGCGAAAATCATGCACAAAACCATAGGTGGGTCCGCCCAACCTAACATAGGGTCCAAAAGAAAATTTTTCCGGGGCGCTGCCCCGGACCCCATAAAGTGGGGTTACGGGTACCCCTCAAACCCCCTGTTAACTATGTGGAAAGAATATAACACAACCCAACAACGTGCTGTGAACCAATCCCTGTTTAAAGTGGAAGAAAAAGTCGATATCAATTCATACCGTGGCGCTCTAAAGGTGAACCATTGGTTGCAGCAACTGGAAGTTTATTTTAGTGTCCATCAGATTGAGGAAGGGCAGAAGATCTCATTCCCATGGCTGAAATTAAAGGGCCATCACTGACTTGGTGGGAAAACCACATAGAAACCCTAAGGTTGGAGGAAGAACCTCTAGTGAGTAAGTGGGAGGATTTCAAAACCCTCATTAAGTCACAATTTTATCCCATTGGGTACCTGGAAAACCAATGGATTCGGTAGCATTACTTCAAGCAAAAGCTAGGCTGAAATGTGCAAGAGTACACCACAAAATTAAGAAAGATGGCTATAATGTTGGGTATCTCTTCAAATAACCCATATGTACTCCTCAAGTATTTGGGGGGTCTACACTGCCATATACATGAGTAATTGATGTTGTTCAAGCCTAAAACGACTGACGAGACTTCTGTACAGGCACAGTACCTAAAGAACATAGGCCTGAAAAGAGCACAATCAAGTGGATCAGAACAAAATGAGCAACAAGACACTTCTAAGGAGGGGAAGAAGAAGAAAAAAGGGGGAAAAGATAAAAAGACAACATCCACAATAAACTAGTGCAAAAATCCTAACAACCATTGCAACCACTACAACATTGAAGGCTATACAGAGGAGAAGTGTTGGAAATTTATCCAGAGCTAAACTCAAAGAACAAGAAGAAAGATAAGAAGAAGAAGAATATCATGGCCACTGATTTGAGTGACCGAGTTGAAAGAAGCTCGGACATGGATGAGAAGATCATTTCTACATTAGTGTAGAAGGAGGTGAATCTGAGTAGCCTTCAGCAACAGGAAGATAAATAAATGACCAAACTCTTCCATGCAAAGATACAGGTCAAGAAGACAAAGATTGATGCTCTATTTGACTCAGGATCACAGGAAAATATCATTGCAACAAATCTGGTCAAGATGTTGGGGCTGGAAGTTCATGATCATCCAAACCCATATCCATTCAGATGGGTACACAAGGATGCAAAGCTGAAGGTAACAAAACATTGTAAAATTGGATTTTCTATTAGTTGTTGATTTTAACTATGAAGTAGATCTGGATGTGGTTCCCCTTGATGTATGTCAAGTTGTGTTTGGGAGTCCATACATGTATATGTGTGATGCAATATTCATGAGGAGGGTTAACCAACACTGGCTCATCAAGGATGGAAAATCATTCATCATCAATACACACAAAGGCAAGTAAAAAATTTCACTAGTAAGTTCCAACCAAGCCAAGAAATTGATCAGTTCCAACAAGAATTATGTTTTATTGTTTTTAATGGAAAATCAGTTTATATAGGAGTCAATAAGAGGCAAGGCATCCCTAGAGGGGTGTACTAAGAAAAAAAACAACAATTAGAGGAGTTGTTACAGGCATACAAGGACGTGTTCCAAGAGCCTAAAGGGCTACCTCCTAAGGGAGAAGTGGAACACTAGATCCAGCTATTGCCAGACTCTCCATTGCCAAATATTGGGTTGCATAGGCAGTCTGTTATAGAAGCAAGTGAGGTGAAGAAACATTTGCAGCAGTTACTGGAATAGGGTGTCATTTGACTAAGTACATCCCTTCATCATTGTGCTAAATAAGGATGGGACTTGGTGAGTGTGTATAGATTACAAGGCATTGAATAAAATCACACTCAAGAACAGATACCCCCTGCCTAGGATAGATGATCTACTAGATCAGTTACAACAAGAAAAGTGTTTCACCAAGATAAACTTGAAGTCTGAATATCACTAGGTTTGAGTCAAAGAAGAAGATACATGGAATACCACGTTCAAAACCCAGCAAGGTTTGTATGAGTGGTTAGTTATGCCATTTGGCCTATGTAATGCACCAACTACATTTATGAGATTAATGAATGATGTAATGCGCCCTTTTATATATTCATTTGTTATTTTCTATTTGGATGATATACTGGTATATAGTGCTACTTGGGAGGAACATATTTCACATTTGACGTAGGTGGTGGAAACATTGAAGTAGCACCAACTACTAGAAAATCTCAAGAAGTGTGAGTTTGCACAAAAGTCCTTAATGTATTTGGGATATGTGATTGGTGGAGGAGAATTGAAGATAGATCCTTCCAAGATGGAGGCCATCATGAAATGGTCGATGCTTACTAATGTTACTGAGGTTAGGAGTTTTATTGGAGAAACGCAATACCTGAGGAAATTCATAGCCTGTTTTTAGCAGTAGCAACACTGCTCCATGCTATAAGAGTAAGTTGCAAGAGTTTCTAGTGGGGAAAATGGCAGAAGAAGGCTTTCAAAAAGTTAAAGAAGAATATCAGTGAAGTGCCAGTTTTGGCATTACCAAAACTTGCAATGACCCTTTGAAGTGGAGACAGATGTGAGTGGGTATGTTATATGAGTTGTCTTGATGTAAGGAGGAAGGCCCATTTGATACCACTCTAAAGTATTTCATGGGGAAATTCTTAAGTACCCTACCTATGATAAGGAGTTCTATGTCATGGTGCAAGATGTGAAGAAGTGGAAGAATTATCTAATGGAAAAGGAGAAAATAATTCACATAGATCACCAGCCGTTACAGTACCTACAAACCCAGAATAAGCTACAACATACGAAGAATTACAAGTGGATGGGGTTTTTAGAGAAGTTTCATTTGGTGATCAAGTATAAGAAGGGCAACAAAAACAAGTTGGCCGTTATGATTTCAATTCCACCCATATCAAAGATTACAAATTTGGGGACTCTTATGCACATGGAGCCATTCACCCATGATGCATACAGAGAGGCCTATTCAGAAGATGAGGACTTCAAGGAGGTGCATCAATAGTTGCAAAGTCAGATTCATGTGCATGATGGTGACGACACTCTTGACTACCATCTCCAAGATGGGTTACTCTACCGGTTGGATAAGCTATGTGTTCCTAAAGGTGAGCATTTGGAACTAATTAGAGAGGCTCACACCTCTAAGGTTGCAGGGCACTTTGGTGTAGGGAAGATGGTGGCTAACTTGTAGAGGTATGTGTATTGGCCCAAGATGCAAGAACACGTAGCTAGGTTCATAAGAGGATGCATGATTTGTTGTACCAGCAAGCCTACCAACAGGAAACAGGGTCTGTATCGTCCCTTACCTGTACCTACTTGCCCTTGGGAAAGAATTGCCATGGACTTTGTGGGAGGTCTACCGACAACCAGGAAGGGACATGACTACATGTTCGCAGTAGCTCACAGGTTCAGCAAGATGTGTGTTCTGATGCCCTATAAAAATACCATCAATGGAAAAGAATCAACAAACTTGTTCTTTGAACAAGTCTAGATACAATTTGGGATACCAAGGAGCATCATTTCAAGCATGCATAAAAGATTTCTCAGTGCATTCTGGACTACATTGTGGGAGAATATGGACATGAAGTTGAAGAGATCTACGACATTCCATCAACAAACATATGGGCAGACAGAAGTAGTCAACAAGACTTTGGTGCAACTTATAAGGGGTTACAACTAGAAGCATTCGAAGATCTAGGATGAAAATATGGTATATATACAACATTCTTATAACAAAGTGGTCGACACTTCTACTGGAAAGTCCCCATTTGAAACTTATTTTGGATATTTTCCACCTTCACCTTTGAATATTGCATATGGGTGGCAAGGAGGAGTGAAGGAAGACATTATAAGAGATGATTTGAGGGCTAAAAAATTATAGAGAGGATTAGGCGGATCCATCTCCTGGTATAGGAAACATTACAGAAGTCACAGGTGAAGTATAGGGCCATGCATGATCATCACAAAATATAGAAATCATTCAAGATGGGAGATAGAGTATGGCTACAGTTGAACAAGGAGAGATTGTAGGGGTCTGGTAATAAAATAAAAGCTTTAAGGTATGGTCCCTTTGAGATACTAGAAAAGGTGGGTGATAATGCATATCGACTAAGTTTACCACCATATATGTGCATTTACTCAGTTGTAAATGTAGATAATTTGAAACTCTATGAGCCTTTCATGCTAGATCAGGAAGAGGAATAGGTCTTACCTGTTGCAGAGGTTTTGGCACAAAACGCTTAGGTGGAGTTGACAAAAGATACAATTTTGCATAAGAGATCTAGAAATACAAGATAATGGCAACAAGACCTTTGGAAAATTGGGTTGAAGGGACAACTTCCAGGAAAAGCTAAATGGTAAACCAGAGAGAAGGTGGAGGAGAAATTTCTTCACCTCACTCAGTAAAATATTTTGGGGACCAAAACCCTCCCAAAATGAGGAGATGTGATCTGAATTGGATCATTATATTTTTTTTCATCCATATCGATGCATTTGGAGTGGAAAAAGTGGAGGAATCATCTCATGGGACCGTTTTTACCAGCGAGACCTTTGAAACTTTCTAGGAGTGTTTTGAGGCATCAAACATCATTTTTTGGGGGTAAAAATTTGTTTCTTAAGCTGAAAACTTTTTCATGCTATTCTACACACAGAAAGCTTTCCAACAACGCAATATTCACGTCAATCAAAGTCCGCATGCAAAATTTATGCCACTCAGAAGTTGACCTTCCTGTTTTCGCACCTGTAGTTCAGGGGAATGTTGTGTCAGCCCTCATTATTCATGAAAAATGGGCTATCCACGTGTTTGTGATGTAAAATACTCTAGAAGATTCTATTTAGTAACTCTAGTTAATATTTGTTGTTGTCAAACTTAACCACTAGTAGACTGTCGGGCTATGTTATAATGAGACCATTAGGAAGAAGAGGCATTCCATTCTTTCGAGAGAATTTTGTTCCATAGTTGAGAAAAGATAGCTAGGAGAGATAGGAGGTAGAGAACATAGAGAGGATCCATACACTATAGTAGCCCATGGGCTACAAACATTAATTCTTTGTATTTGCAGCCATATTTCCAGACAGAGAAAGCAAGTGAAGAAACTTCACCTTCCAGTTGGGTTTTCTCCACAAAGGGTTTCCCAAAGAGCATATCTATTGTATTATGTGTGTGTGAGCTTATTTTGTTGTTCTCTACCTTTCTGCTTGATTGAATTTTACATGCATCCACTAATTACAGTTAATTTTACAGATCTATAAATTAAATAAAACTGTAATAGTGTAGAATCTCAGATTTTTAATATAATATTATCGGATTTGTTGTGACGAACTGTCCAGTGGAATATCCAAGACAATTTTCGGGTCATAATCAAATTTAAATCATTTCCAATAATCCAATCTCTTTTAGGGCTAAAAATTGAATGTACCTAAGATTGAGGAAAATTCATTTTCTCATACAGAATGGTTGGCCCATAGACTGTGGCGATTTTTCCCATGATGCTTGAGCTTGTAAGCCAAAATTGGCCAGAGAGGATACAAGGAGTGGTTTCCATGTTTGAAATAGAGATCTCGATTGGGTTCCATATCATAGCAAGACCACTTGCTTGTCTTGTTAAATCCAAACCTATGGATGTAATTTATTTCAAGAATTTGTTAAAAATTTCTACTAATTGCTCGCTCGAGCATTTGGTCTCTTGTAACATTATTACCTTGGGATTTTCCTTATGGGTTCAATCCTATAGAAGCCTATATTTTCCCTTGTAATTGAGGCCTCTGATATTCCAAGTGATCATCTTCATTTAGAGCGATGAGGAACTAATGGAAAAACCCTTGTCATAAGGACTACTTGACTTGAGTTGGCTAATATATCACCTTCCTCTTCAAGGAAATCTTATTTACCTTTTCTCCCCTTCTTCTTGATTTCCCTTTGTGGCTTTGTGGGCTCACTAAAATTGTGACTCTGGATGTTTTTGTTTGATGAACCTAGATTTTGGGATACTAGTCTGTTGCGATCCCATAGTTTCAAGTATGCTTATTGTAGCATTTGCACTTTTTGCATAGGGGTTATTTACAGGTCCTTGCCTTGTAGCTCTTCTATCTTTCTTGCTAGAGTGGCTTCATCCACATCCATTTCCTTTGTGTCATCATAGGTTCCTTCTGCGGATGTTGTTTGCTTCCAGAGTATCCTTTTGTGGCTTTTCTCAGCTGATTTCTGGGGATTTTCTTTTTATGGAGCTGCAATCTACATTGGGATTTATTGAGTTGGGAGCAGTGTTCATGTTGATGGATAGAGGAGTTTCCTTGGGCTAAGGAGCTTCCTGTTGTCGTGGATTTTTTCTATAGGATGTTTCCTTCTTGAAACCCTTTGCAGCTTTTTTCCCCATTTGTGCTTGAGGAGTGATCCAGATTTAAATAGGAATGCAAAAAATTACAGAGATAACCATAAACACAGAGATGCAATGGAAATAATACTTCATTTCATTAATGTAAAATACTGAAATATGCTTACAAACAACAATGGAAATAAACCAGCTAGGGTAATGGTAGCTTATCTCTGAGAAGCGATGTGGCGGCTACATGCCTCTAAACAGTGTTACAATTAGGCTCAAAGGCCTATTTATTGTTGGGAAACAATGGAAAACCATAAACATCCAAATATCTAACCCTAGAAGATGAAACAACAAATTGTGGGTCCCATTTGTGTAAATTTGTGCATCAACTTCCCGTGGTCATAACTTTGGCATACGATCTCCGTTTGACACATACAGTATCTCGTTAGACAGATCTATCTGAGAACTACAACTTTAGTAAGAGCAACATTGGTCCTTGGATCCATGTTGCTTCCATTTTACCCAAAAAACGTCGTTTAGGGCCTCAAAATGGCTCCGGAAGTTTAGGACCCGGAAAATTGCTAAAAATAGTAAATTGTGCTACAATTAAGGAAACTGAAAAGCTAAAAGAAACAATGGTGGGGGTACAAGTGGAACTGGCAGGTGGCCACCAATATCCACCTAGATCATTCCTCCGCCCTTAGGAAGCAATGGTCCCCATTGCATTGAGTTCCTTCATTAGATGAGGAAACTTCTGCTGAACTTGCTCCCTGGTGAGCCACTTGCCCTGGTGAAGGAGTTGGCCTGCTTTGACAACTCGATACAATTGGATATTGTGTTGGAAAGTGTGCTTGATCTGTGTGTCCGTGATCTGATTAGTTGCAGCTTGTTCCATGCAATCTGGATTTAACTCTGTGAAAAATCAAGCTGGTAGTCTCGGTTTTGAGATCCAGTGGGAAATCTCTGTGTATATGTGTTTTATGTGTTATGTTCTCGCATTTTTATTTTTCCTATGATTTAGAATTCGTATGCAGGTAATTTCTGTACGGGGTTAAAACCTACATTTTGGTATCAGAGCTGTTTTGGCTTCAAGGGGACGCCTTTGTTGATGAGGGGTTTCGCTCGGGCTTGTGGTAGACCCTGTTCAGTGGGAGATCTGCGAGATCGATTCTGGTGGTGAAAGAAGATGGCGAGTAGTGGAAAGATAGAGATTGAGAAGTTCAATGGTCAGAGTTTGAGTTGTGGAAACTCAAGATGGAGGATCTGTTGGTGGATAAAGATCAGTGGATCGCGGTAGATCCGGGTACTAAACCAACGGGAGTGATCGATGAAGAATGGAAGAAGTTGGATCGGAAGGCAAAGAGCACAATACGATCGTGTGTCTCAGATTCAGTATTGTTGAATGTATCAGGGGAAGCTACGGCGAAGGCTTTATGGGACAAGTTAGGGACTTTGTACCAATCTAAGTCTCTGGTGAATAAACTGTTCCTGCGGAAAAAGTTGTATAACCTGAGGATGAAAGATGGAGATCGGTGACAGAGCATCTGAATGCGTTTAATACTGTGGTAAGTCAGTTATTATCTGTTGATATTAAAATTTCAAATGAAAATAAGTCCATCAGTTTTTTGTGTTCTCTACCAGACTCGTGGGATAGTCTGGTTATTGCAATAGGTAGCAATGCAACTGCTTTGCAGTTTGATGAAATAGTCTTAGCCTTGCTGACGGAGGAGATGAGACGGAAAAATATGGACAACCAGAATGGTGATGCCTTGTCTGTACGAGTACGGTCCTATAACAGAAACAAAAATAAGTCATCGAGTGGGAGATCTAAATCTAGAGGGAGATCTAAATCTCCAGGAAAACCTACAAAGGTGGTGTGCTGGAAATGCGGAAAGGGAGGGCACTTCAGAAGGGAGTGTAAATCTAAAGCTCCTGATAAAGGAAAGGGATCTGATGATGCTCCTTCTGCAGAGGCGAAAACCACCTCAGATGAAGGTGGGGATGTGTACTTGGCTTCTTCAAGTACACATATAGATCATGAGGCATGGTTGATTGACTCAGGTGCATCCTTTCACTTCACTCCCCATAGAGAGTGGTCCTGCGAGTATGAGAAATACGATGGTGGTGATGTCTTCTTAGGAGATGATAGGAAGGCTAGAATCATTGGTCGCGGAAAAGTAAAGTTGAAGTTGCAAGGTGGAAGGGTTAGAACCCTTCCGGGTGTTCTGCATATTTCTGCGTTGGCCAGAAATCTGATTTCTGTAAGCAAGTTGGATGATGCAGGTGTAAAGACAGTGTTCGAGAAGGATACCTGCAAGATGGTTCGACGAGCACTGGTATTGATGCGGGGAGTTCGGATTGGAACTCTGTACAAGCTGCAAGGTAGCACTGTTGTTGACGGGTGCAATAGTTCTATGGTTCCTGAAAATGGAGCAGAAAATCTAGTGGTCTCTGGAGAGAAGACCATGTTGTGGCATCAAAGGCTTGGACATATTGGAGAGAAGTGCCTTCGAATACTTCATGGTAAAGGTATGGTAGAAGGTATGAGTAATAGCTCTCTGGATTTTGATTTCTGTGAAAATTGTGTATATGGGAGCAGAATCGGGTGAGTTTCCCCTCTGGTGGTAAGAGGACGAAACAAATATTAGAGCTTGTGCACAGTGATGTGTTTGGACCTGTGAAAGTTCCATCACTGGGTAAGTCTGTGTACTATGTATCATTTATAGATGAATTCTCAAGGAATACATGGATATATTCCTTAAGAAGAAATCTGAAGTCTTTGACAGGTTTAAAGAATTTAAGGCTCTGGTGGAAAATCAGACAGAGAAGAAGATAAAGGTTCTGAGGACAGATAATGGTGGAGAATTTTGCAGCAAGGAATTTGAAGAATTCTGTAAGAAGTGTGGTATAGCATGACAGAAGACTACTCCATATACACCTCAACAAAATGGAGTCGCAGAAAGAATGAACAAGACGTTGATGGAAAGGGCAAGAAGCATGCTTAGTGGTGCCGGGTTAGGACAAGAATTTTGGGCAGAGTCGGTGGATACTGCATGTTACCTGGTCAATGGTCACCTTCATCAGCGTTGGATGATAAGACTCCACAAGAAGTATGGACTGGTAAGAAACCCTCTCTTTCACATTTGAGGGTATTTGGATGTGATGCATATGTACATGTTCCAAAGGAGAAACAACCAAGTTGGATAGTAAATCTGAAAAGTGCATCTTTATTGGGTATAAGGATGGTTTAAAGGGTTATAAGCTTTGGAACCCAGTAACAAGGAAGGTTGTGTACAGTCGACATGTGGTGAGAGAGGTGAAAGATGTTATTAACCATGAAGTCCAACCAAAGGAACCTGTGAAGATAGAGTTTGAACTAAAGGAGGAAGAATCAGACTCTGTAGCAGAGGAGGAATCAGAAGATGAAGAGCCACAAACTCCGGCTGTGAGAAGATCAGCTCGAGAAAGATGGCAGCCAGAAAGGTATAGTCCATCTGCTTTCCGTTCAAACTTTGCTTTGTCTGTTACTGATGATGATCCCAGAACTGTGAAGGAAGCA
>APFE031298449.1:0-16128 GCA_000404065.3 Pinus taeda | reverse complement strand
GAGGGGGAGGGAGCCATTTTGAGGCACTAAACAATGTTTTTTCTTCAAAATAGGAAAATGTAAGTCCTTGAATCAGATTTACAATCCAAAGTTGTATTCCTCTAATAGATATTTCTAATGAGGTATTGTGCAAATCAAACAAATATTGTATGCGAAAGTTACGAACTTAGGCAATTGATGTACCAATTTACCCTTACGGGGCCCACAGTTTTTGTGCTTCATCTCCTAGGATTAGGTTTTTTGATGTTTATGATTTCCCATTATTTCTCAATAATAAATAGGCCTTCTAGCCTCATTGTAATAGAGTTTAGAGTTGTGTAGTCACCACATCTCTTCTCAGAGATAAGCTATCATCCCCCAAGCTAGCTTATTTCCATTACGTATGTAAGCATCTTTTAGTTATTTGATATTAATGAAATGAAGATTTATTCCTTCTTCATATTTGTTTTTATGTTTATATATGTATTATGTTGCATTCCTACATAAGTCTAAATTAGTGGTATCAGAACAATTTGCTCTTTCTTTGTCTTTCTATGCATGCCCCCAATGAACTCAAGTTATAAGGAGTTAGGGCTCGAACTGGAAGAATATTTGCAATACTATCCTCGACAACCCCAAGGGCCACCATGGTGGAAGAATAGTAGTATGGGGTTAAAATAGATCCTTTCAAAATATTGCTTGAAGAAGCCGTGGAGTGATAAGGGAACAAGATGACAAAAAACGTTTCCCAGATCCTTTGGTGGACACCCATAGGTGATGCATATTTATCTAGAAGCTATTTTAAAGGTGCCACTCCCTTTAAGGTACAAGTCAACTTTGACATTCCTATATTTGAAGGAAAAATAGATGCATATGTAGTAGATAAATTGTTGAATCTATTAGAAGGACATTTTTCAATTCATGATTCTTCCAATAGGGAAAATATCACTTTTTCACTCCTCAAAGCCATCCCCCATATCAAGGACTAGAGGGAAACCTACTGTGAGAGAAAGGATGAGAGGGAAGCCTCATTATTCTCGGTTGCGCCCACTTGGAATTCTTTTCAAGATGTCATCAAGGAACGATAATACCCTATCAGGAGCTATGATGACAAGTACATATAATGGAATACATTACATCAAAATAGGGATCAAGATGTGCATGATATGACAAATCTTTTACATATCATGTGCACGAAGGTAGGTATCAAATATTCTGAGAAATAGCTAGTGCTAAAGTAGTGCAGTTTTTCTTATAAATACATGAAAGAGGAGATGAATTTCCTAGACATCTCCTTGCTTGGTTCAAGATACCAATATGCTACCAATATTGAGTAGAAATTCAAGTAGAAGAAGCAAGAATTTGGATCTAAAAACCCAAAGTAGAGTAAAGGCGCCCCCAAGCCATAGAGAAAAGGGTAGAACCCAACCGTGACTCCCCATGGAAACTCCTCGAAGCCATAAGCTGAGTGTGACGGGAAGGTAAATAAGGAAACCAAAAATAAGTGTCAGCTCAATAAAACTCAGACTCAAAACAAGAATGAATGTTGCACAAAGAAGGTGTTGGTGGTTGAGATGAGAGACTTAGAGATGGATGCATGCTCTAATTTTGAACTAGAACCCAATAAGGGAATTGAAAAGGGTAAGAAGATCATTAACGCAGAACCCACTAGGACAGTAGCCATCACCAAGATCCAAAAGGTGGAACCCGAGGATCCAGAGGAGGGGGGTCACCTCTTCAACTAGGTGGGAACCAAAATAACATGATCTCGACTAAATTCATTAAGAGATTGAAGTTCCTAATAATGCTGCACCCACAACCATACAACATCAGGTGGCTCCACCAAATGTGATGTCACGGAGTAGTGTCACCTGCCTTATAGCATCAAGCCCTTTGCAGATGAGGTATTGTGCGATGTTTCCCCTTTAGAAGTCTGTGATGTTTTTTTAGGTCAGCCAAACCTATGGAAGCATCATGCTATATATGAATCCGGACCTCATTCTAGTATTATTACTTTGGGTTAGAAATTATACATGATACCTAAGGTGGTGTCACCTACCACCCTTTCTTTGATCTCTGCTAAACAATGCAATAAGATCATCTCCAGGACTGGGAAATCTATCTTCCTTATGATTCACCCTCAAAGCAAGAGGAAGATTATGGCCACATCCATAGCCTCGAGACAGGGCCCCTCTGCACAATAGAAACAGATGGAAAAGGTCGTGGAAGAGTATAGGGATATCTTCACCTCACCCATAGGGGTACCCCTACATTTTCAAGTATAAAACTCCATTGATCTTACGTTAGGCATTTCGCTACCCAATGCAATGATCTACTAATGTTTTGTTCTGGAGAACGATAAAATCAAGAGGTAGATTCAGGAGCTGTTGCAGAAAGGGAACAAGAGGCCAAGTTCCCCATCTTGTGGGATCCCAATCATGCTAGTACAGAAGAAGGATGGAACCTCAAAGCTCTGTATTGACTATTAGGTGTTGAATAAGATCACTATCTAGAATAAGTATCCAGTCCCATAGATTAATGACTTTCGGAAAGTATCAAGGGAGCCAAATATTTTAGCAATATTTATCACCATGTATGAATTGAACCCTTTGATGTGTGTAAACCTGCTTTCAAATCCAAGGAGGGCCTTTTGAAATGGTTGGTCATGGCTTTCGAGTTGAAAAATTCCCTCGCAACCTTCATGAGGCTAATGGACAACAACTTGTGGCCCTTCACCAACTTGTTCGTGGTAGTGTATTTGAATGACATCCTGATCTTCAACCATATTTGGGAAGAGCACCTATACCATATTCGACAAGTTCTACAAACCTTGTGACAACAAAAATTATGTTTTTATTTAGACACATCCACTTTTGGTATGACATAGGTTCAATATATGGGGTCCCAACCAATATACAAGTTGTTTTGCATTGGCCAATCCCAATCACTCTAAGAGAGCTTTGCAACTTTCTGGGCCTTGCCAATTTCTGTCGCAAGTTCTTATTAGGATTCTCTCATATCACTTGGCCTTTGAGTTAAGTCACCATGGGCAGAGTGAGACAAAATTTATTTCGGTCTGAATCACTACAAAAGTAATTTTCCGAGTTGAAGCATCATCTCTGCTTTGTACCGGTGCTCACATTTCCAGACTTGCAGCAACCATTTGAAATCGAGATATATGCCTTTGACTATGATATTGGTGCAGTTCTTACCAAGCAGGGGGATCTAGTGGTATATCACAGTTAGACATTTTCAAATACAGTCTAAAAGTATCCCACATATGATAAAGAGATGTATTCCATTGTGTAGGTCTGTCGACAATCGAAGCATTACATTCTGGGGAAGGAAACTGTCATCCACATAGGCCACTAATCCATGCAGTTCATATAGACACAAGGAAACTTGTAAAACAATTGCCATCAGAAATGGTCAACATATCTACAATAATTTAATTTGAAAAATAAGTACAAGAAGGGCAACACCAATAATGTTGCATACTGCCTCAGCTAACTTTTGGTTATGGTGTTGACCATGGTGCTCGATTCTTATGGGCACAAGACTTCAAGATGACCGCATATTTACAAGAATGATCTAGAATTCGGCACCACATACCATATGCTCCTTAAAGGCAAGCGAGTTCCAAAATTTCACCTCTAGGACACACTATTGTGCCACCTATGACACCTCTATATTCCTTCAAGTGAGAGTGCCAAGATGATTTTGGAGGTGCACTACAGCCGGGTCACTAGACATTTTGGGGTAGAGAAAACAATGGCAGTGTTGCAGAAGTATCTTTATTGGTCAAACATTTGATAGGATGTTAGGAAATAAATCATATCTTACACTAATTATGCCATTTCCAAACCTACAATCAAGAAGCAAGGCCTATATACTCCTCTACCTACTCATAGTCGACCCTGGGAAATTATGTCCATGGATTAATGTCACGCCTCCCTTCTACCAAACATGGAAATGACTATGTTTTCATGGTCATCAATAGATTCTCTAAGATGGCCATTCTGGCGCCTTGCATGAAGAGTATCATAGTAGAAGCGACTGCCAAACTATTCTTTGAATGAGTATGGGTACACTTTGGGATGAAACAATCCATTATCTCAGATTGGGACAACATGTTCCTAAGTACATTTTGGTCAAGCCTCTAGTTGTTTTTGGATACTAAGCTCACTAATTCCATGTTCTTCCACCCCCAAATTGATGCCCAAACAAAGATCGTCAACAAAATGGTTGTGGACATCCTACACATGTAAAACTTGAAGCATCCATTCACATGGGATGAAAGCCCCCCCTTTGTCGAACACAACTACAATAGGGCTCTTCATAGCTCAGTTGGCCACCACCCCTTTTAGGTAGGATTGAGATTCCAGCCACTGTTTCCCATTGACATTACCATACCACTTGCAGCTACACAAGCAACTTTGACTCATGTCTAGTCTGAAGCTAACAAAGCTACCAAATTCAATCAACACATTCAGCACATCCATTAGTAGGTCCATGACATATTGGACAAAGAAAATTCTAAGTACAAACATTGTCATTATCATCATTAGGTGCCACATAATTTCCATGTGGGCGAAAATATTTGGTTATGTTTGCAAAAGGAGTGCCTCGCTTGGGCACACTGCAAGCTTCACCCGCTCTGATATGGGCCTTACACCATCACCAATGATGTATGAGATAATTATTTCAAGCTCATAATTCCACCATTCCTTGGCCTGCTCCCAATATTCAATGTGGATCAACTTCGACCATACATTTCCCCATTGTTGGACACATCAGACATTTATTGAGCAACTGACACTAATGGAGCTCAACCCAAGCTATATCGAATAGGCCATAAATGACAAGATCATAGATAAACAGATAAAGAAAATTCAACAACAGAAGATCCAACTATATCCGGTTGTCAAAGACGGCCAAATCTTACACCAAGCCAAGTGGTTCACTAGGGACCAAGTTCAGCAGAAGCTTCCTCATCTCATGGAGGCACTCAATGTAATGGGGACCATTGATTCCTATGGGGGCAAGGACTGATCTAAGTGGATATTGGTGGCCACCTGCCTATTACACTTGGACTCCCAATCATTGTTTCTTTTAGTTTTTTAGTTTTCTTAATTGTAGCATAATTTACTATTTTTGGTAATTTTTTGAGACCTAAAATTTCAGAGCTGTTTTGAGGCCCTAAACGATGTTTTTTTGGAAAATGGGCATCCCAAAGATGGCTGCATTTTTCAATCGAAAGTTTTATTCCTTGGTTATATCTTTCTAATGAGGTTTCATGTGCATCAAGCAGAGATTGTATGCTAAAGTTACGACCCCATGAAGTTTATGTACCAATTTACCCCAACGAGTCCCAATGTTTTTGCACTTCATATCCTAGGGTTAGGTTTTTGGATGTTTAGGGATTTCCATTATTTCTCAATAATAAATAGGCATTCAAGCCTCATTGTAACATAGTTCATAGGCATGTAGGCACCACATATCTTCTCAGAGATAAGCTACCATCACCCGAACTAGATTATTTATATTTTGTATGTAAGCATCTTTAAGATCTTTGATATTTATGAAATAAATATTTATTCCTACTGAATCTTTGTGTTTATTTTTATATATGTATTATTTGTTTTTCGTGCATAAGTCTGGATCAAATGCCTAATGAGTAATTTCACTTGTTAAAGGATTTTGTAGACTATAGAAAAGTAGAGAATCAAAGACTTAATAGAATCTAATACCAATATTAGAGATAACTCTAGAATAGGTTCCCTTTGATTAAAATTAAAACCCTATCTAATACAATAGATGAGTGAACCTTGGTTTAATCTTTCAAGAGGTTTCCCTATCTTTTCATATTTCTAATATTTACAATTATTTACAAAGATACAAAAATCCCATAGGATTATGTGTCCAACAATAATGTTTAGGAGAGGATTTTGAAAACGAGATTATAGCTTTAGGATTATAGAGAAAAAATAGTTAAATATATTAAAGGTAATAATAAGAGGAATAATTGAAACAACTTCAACTTTCTTCCATGCAAATTGTGGCCCTTGGGAAGGTTTCCCACTGTCTTCCTTCTTGTTTTTGTTTGTAGCAAAGGCCTCAACAGACTGTTCCATGAAGTAAAATGAAGGGGTGAACTAAAAGGGATTTACGTGGCATATGAATTAATGACATCTCATTTATTTTTCATGGCTGATACCCTCTTATTTTCTTATGGCTCTAGGTGGGACCTAACTGCCATGAAGTCTTATTTATGGCTCTTCTAGAAAGCATTCAGAATGTTGGTGAATGTGCAAAAATCCTCTATTTACCCCCATAATCTGACTATGGATGAATTCAAAAATGTACAATTATCTTCCCCCTACCAACTAAATCATTTTGATGAAGGGGTGAAATACCTTGCGTTTCACCTCAAACCAAATAATTATAGGAATGAAGATTGGAAATGGATCATAGAAACAAATGAAAAGAGGTTGAAGATGTGGAGTTTTCGATGATCGACTAGGGATGGTAAGTTGGTCATTATCAAATATGTTTTGGTGACCATCCCTATGTGCTAGTTGTCCCTTTCATGGATCCCCAAAAGTATTTTAAATTCATCAGATATGTTGTAGATTTTTGTGGGCTAGTAATAAAGAGGATTTTTTCATTCAATGGGTCAACTAGGATAAAATAGTTATTCCAAAGGCCTTGGTGGGGAATGGGGCATCAAAATATTTCCTATCCTTTCAAAGGATTTGGCAGTTAAAGTGGGATGGAGATTGATTTTCGCACACAACCTATGGACTTCAGTTATACATATGAAATATATCTACTCACTCACCATTGTTGATTGAATTAGATCCCTTAAATAGAAAGAAAGAAATGTTTCAATGATATTTAAGGAAGACTTATAATCTTTCCCTATAATTAAAAATAGACTTGCATGGAAGATTAGGAATGTTGAACAAGTGGGGATTGAGGTAGATCCTTGGGTTATTGGCATATCTACACCACAACCTTAGATTTGTCACATGTAAGAATACAAGATCGGGAGGAATCCTTGAGTTGGATGCAGTCTCCTTTTCAAGTATACACCCTAAAAATGGGCTACCTAGATCTAATTGTAGCTAGCAAGCTAGAAGGTCAAGCATGGGGGTGGAGGAGATTATGGAAATTAAAGTGTCTAGCAAAGGCCAGGGTCTTTATGTGGTGCATCTTAGAAAAAAACTCTTACTTGGGACAACCTTAGGAAAATAATGAAGGAAGGGACCAATTGATGTCTCTTACGTAAGAATGTTGAGGACCCAGATGCCCACATCTTTCTCTCTTACCCTTTTACTCAAAAAATTTTTGGTAGATTGCAAACAAAGGCTTGATATTGTTACAGATTGGTTAGGGTATCCCTTTTTGGATGTCTTGCAATTGTGGTGGGAGAAAATCAATGAAAAGAAGTTTAGAAACATCCCACTGGTCATATGCTCAAGAGTGTTACTACCTAGGAATAAATACATCTTTCAAGGGAAACCTTCCTCAAAAGATCAAGTGGTGGTGGAAGTTCTAGCCACTTTCTCTAAACTTCCTATTTATGAATCAACACATGCTATCTGAATTATTAGTACAAAAGAAATTGATACATCCCCTTTATGGGCATACTTTGATGGTGCTTCTTTGGAAAATGGTATGTTTGGTGGGGGGGCAGTGTTGTTCCTACATCAACAACATCTCTACCAAATGCATCTTGGTTTCGGTAGAGGAACATACAATTTTTTTTATCTTCTTGCCTTAAAATACCTCATCGTTTTTTTCATTGAAAAAGATGTCAAAACCTATTAACCTATTGATTTTTGGGGATTCGATGGTTGTGATAAATTCATTTGATGAAGCACATAGATGCCACAATCACATACTATCACTTATTCTGGAGGATATTCTACATTTAAAACATTATTTTGATCAAATTATATGTTGTAATATTTACAATGAGCGAAATACATCTCCTAACCAACTATCTAATCGGGTGCTCAATAGGTTTTGGGCAAGTGTAAAATCATAGAACAACGGGATGGAAACATACATATCATGACCGAGTATTAGTGTCTATGACCTTTCATATGGACAAAGGACTTATTGGATAACTCTACACAATGATATACTCTTATGTATATTTACAATTTTTAGGGTGAACTATATTTCCTATTCACGGTTTTGGTTTTGTATATATTTTGATAATATGATGACATATCAGGACAAAGAGGCATATAGGGTGAGAAATAGGCATATCAACATTATGATATGTTTATCATTTTGAAGTTTTTGGACATTGATCCATACAAGTCCATGATGCATAAAATTCCATCTACATAATGCAAATTACTTTTCATTAATGAAATTATGTCTTTTTTGCTTGGAAAAAAGAAAGGAAAAAGAAAAGAAAAGAAAGGAAAAAGAAAAGAAAAGAAGAATAATCAAAATAAAAAAATGGAGGAAGAAATAAGAGAAAAAAATGTAGATGGGGAATTATAAGATTATAGCTACATTATGCATTAAATTGTTAGGATATTTATCAAATTTTAAGAATTCTTTGATATTGTGATATTATTAATAAAAGGTAGTTGAGATAATCTTAGGTTGATTGAGACAAATAAATGTTTATATTTATGAAACTACTCAACAATAGCAAGTTCAGATACACAATTATGAATGGTGTTAGCAATATGTTCAGTGATTCTCTTCTAAACATACCAATATATTTGATATATTTAATTAATGGAAAATTTTCCATTTTAACATGGAATTTGGTTAATTCTGTAAAACAGTTTTAAGTTAGATTTATTGTTTAACACTTCCACATAATTATTAATAATTTGAAATAAAATTTCATATATAGCTTAATGGAGAAAAATAAAATCTAACATTGAGGATGAAATATGGACTTGGTCTTCTTGGAGTTAAGCTACAATATATACAAGGTTTTGTGAAACAAGGGAAAAAATTAGCCATTTGGTTAAAGGGATTTGGTAATAGGTACGTTCTTTCTAAAGTAATGAGGTGCATAACTCACTCTGCAACTGACTAATAAATGAACTTTATTGAAAGTGGAGATTTGTGGACAATTTTCCACCTTGCAACTATCGAATAAATGAGAAACGATTGTGTTCGTTTTATTTGGCACGTGAAGAAAAAATACTGTACTTGGCCGACCATGCCACTCGGTCTCAACAGTCAATGCCGATTTGAAAATCATTACAGGCCATTCACCACCAGCTTCCATATATTTGACTAAACCGAAGAAAACAATATTGAGGTTCAGGGCAGAAACAGGAGATTGTGATATATACTTTTGAGTAGAGAGATAAAACTCGAAGAAACCAATATGCATGTTCTGGTTAGGCTGTGATGTTGGTAAGGCATCTTTACCAGTTTATCCAGCTATTAATAAACGAGACAGTGTATACATACTGTATATACTTCAATTCAACTGTGAACATATACTGCCCTGGCATATTTACGACTGCATAAACTTGTAAATATTGGTTACCAGTGATGTATGGCCGACGAACAAAGAGACGGAGATGTGAGAGAAAAGAAAGAGACATATGATTATGGTCGACACAATATTGAGGAACGTTGTTATCTGCTCATTTATTACCAATTCACGGCTTCTTATTGAAAAGAAACCTACCAATACGCGGCAGTCAGTGGTCCACGATTACACTCTTGCGTACAGAGGAATCAATATGCATGTTCATGTAAGCAGCAGAAAATGAATTAGATGGTGACGCTTACGGGAAACACGGTAGTCACTACGATTATTTGCCCACGTGTAACAAAATGTTACTAGCCACAGAGCTTATTATTATTATTTATTATATTTATTAATATAGATTTATTTTAAGAATGAAAAGTAATGAGTATATAAGGATTTATTAAGTGTGAAGCCAAATTCATTTCAGGATTCTAGATCAGATCTTCTCCACGATTCTAGATTTTTCTACACCGTGATCATTCTAAATCTCCATCTGAATCACATATATGATTTTAAATTCTTATTCCGCCTCCATAAATTTTAATTTCTCTGGCCAAAGAAGGCAAGCCAAGGTCCAAGCTTGTTACATAATGCAAAGTGATTTCTGTTCTCCACTGATTGATTCACATACATGATTCTAAATTCTTATTCCGCCTCCATAAATTTGTAATTTCTCTGGCCAAAGAAGGCAAGCCAAGGTCCAAGCTTGTTACATAATGCAAAGTGATTTCTGTTCTCCAGTGATTGTTTTATCTATTTGGCTGTTTGTGATTGAGTAATCTTGTTGTTTCTCTATTTGTCTGTCTATGAAATTACTCTTTGCTATTACCATCTAAGTCTCTAAGTATAAATCTGTTGCATGTGTGTTGTATGCTCTAGTTTCTCCCGCTTGAGCCAAATAAGAGTCATCAAGTCACACCGAGTCCTACCATGCCTCTACATAACTCATGTTTATTTTGTGGTAGAATCTTAGTGAGCATATCAGCAGGGTTCCTATCTGTATGGATCTTTTCGAGGGATAATTGTTCTTCATCCAACACATGCCGGATCCAATGGTACCTTAAGTCAATGTGCTTGGTTTTTGAATCAAATGCTGGGTTTTTTGCCAAGTGAATGGCACTTTGACTATTACAATATAACACATACTTGTCCTGCTTTATTTCTATCTCTCCTAGGAATCATTGCATCCACAACATCTCTTTACAATATTCTGTTGCAACTATGCACTCTGTTTCTGTTGTAGAGAGGGCTATTATTCTTTGTAGCCTTGAGACCCAAGATACTGCTGCAACTGCAAATGTATACAAATAACCTGTAGTGGACTTTTTGGTATCCATATCTCCAGCCATATCCATATCTGTAAATCCTTCAAGCACAGTCTCATCATGACCAAAACATAAGCAATAATGACTAGTACCCTTGAGATACCTCAAAATCCATTTTACTGCTTGCCAATGTTGTTTGCCTAGATTGGCAAGGAACCTACTCACTACTCCCATTGAATACGTAATGTCTGGTTGTGTGCATAACATGGCATACATCAAACTGCCAACTGCAAAAGCATAAGGAATATTACTCATCTCTTCTTTCTCCTTGTCATCACTAGCACATAATTCAGTTCTCAGCTTGAAGTGGGCTGTAAGGGGTGTACCAACTGGCTTGGCATCCTTCATATTAAGCTTGTCAAGCACCTTTTTAATATATTTTTCTTGTGATAGCCACAACCTTTTGTTTTTCCTGTCATGCATAATCTGCATTCCCAATATCTGTTGTGCCGGTCCCAAATCTTTCATTGCAAATTCGCTACCCAAATATTTCTTCAACCTATTGATCTTATTCTTATCATGCCCAACAATCAACATGTGATCCACATATAACAATAATGTGATATACTTTCCTTGATCATACCTCTTGATATAGACATAATGGCTAGCTTCCAACTTCTGAAAACCATGTTCCAACATGAATGAATCAAATTTCCTGTACCATTGTCAAGGTGTTTGTTTCAACCCATAGAGACTCTTCTTCAACCTACAAACAAGGCCTTCTTTGCCTTCTTCTATGAAGCCTTCTGGCTGATCCATATAAATTTCTTCCTCCAATTCACCATGAAGGAATGTAGTTTTTACATCTAACTATTCACATTCTAAGTCTAAAGCGGCAACTAGACCAAGAATGACTCTAATGGATGACATTTTAACAATAAGTGAGAAAATTTCAGTGAAGTCAATACCTTCTTTTTGGGCAAAACCTTTCACCACCAGCGTTGCTTTATACCTCTCCTTTTCATCACCTTCATGCTTAATCTTGTACACCCATTTTTTTTGTGGAGCCTTTCTACCTTTTGGGAGGTTTACCAACTCCCAAGTTTTATTTTCCTGCAAAGAGTTCATTTCTTCTTCCATTGCTTTCTTCCATTCTTTACCGTGCTCAACTTTACAAGCTTCCTGAAAACAATGAGGCTCACCTTCATCAGTGAACAAAATATAGTTTGAAGGAGGATACCTTTGTGAAGGCTTATGAGGCTTAGAAGATTTGCGAAGCAACTGTGGTGATCAACTATGAGGTTGAATCTCCTATAAAGGTTCTTGCAAGATTCCTTCTTCTTATTGTTCATCATTTTCGACTTGTTGTTCTTCATGCCCCTGAATTTGCTGTTCATTTTCTTGTATTGGTGGTATTTTTCCTGCTGGTATTCAAACCTGTCAATAACCTTCTTGACCTCCAACCCACCTACAGTCCTCTTGAACATTTTTGACTCATTAAATATAACATCCTTGCTTCTAATAATTTTATGTTTGATTGGATCCCATAGACGATAACCAAAATCTTCATCCGCATATCCCAAAAAAATACATTTCATAGATTTATCATCTAGCTTAGTTCTATTTTCTTTGGGAATATGTACGAATGCTTCACATCCAAAGATTTTCAAGTGAGAATAATTCAAATCTTACCAGTCCAAACTTCTTCCAGGATACCGCCATCCAAGGCTGTAGTTGGAGATCTATTTATGAGGTAGCAAGCGGTCCTGACTTCTTCAGCCCAACAATTCTTCTCCAAACCGGAATTGGACAACATACTTTGCACCTTTTCCATAATGGGGTGATTCATCCTTTCTGCGACACCATTCTGTTGAGGAGTACTAGACACAATCTTCTCATGCTATATGCCAAACCTGTTACAATATTCTTTAAATGCATTTGAGCAATACTCTCCACCATTATCTGTTCTTAAACACTTCAGCAATTTGTTAGTCTCTTTTTCAACATCAACATGAAAATTTTGAAATATTCCAAACACTTCACTTTTATTTTTGATAGGATATGCCCAAACCTTCCTTGATACATCATCTATAAATGTTACAAAATATGATGCTCCTCCTAATGATTTGATGTTAATAGGCCCAAACACGATATCTAAGTGTACTAATTCTAACACATTTTTCTTTCTGCCATGGCCCCTCTAAGGAATGAAACCGTTCTTTGTTTACCATATATACAATGCTCACAAAGATCAAGATTATAGGATTTCAAACCTGGCAATATATTTTTACCAACAAGGATTTTTAAGCCCTTCTCGCTCATGTAACCCAAATGCTTATGTAACAGATCTGTTGAATTTCCTTCTTTTGTGATAGTAGCCAAATCTAATTTTCCTACCAATGACTTCAATGTGTATAATGTTCCTGTCTTAGGTCCTTTGGCAACGATCATTTCACCTTTGCTAATTTTCCAACCTCCTTTTCCAAAGCTTGTCGAATAGCCTTCATCATCTAGTCATCCCATAGAGATTAAACTCATGCGCATTTCTGTTACATGCCTGACCTATATTAACATTATATCTTGTCCATCTTTCATCTTGATTTGGACATCTCCCACTCCAACAATACTACAAAAATGATTATTCCCCAAATACACTCTACCATAATCACCAAGATTATATGAAACAAAACTATCTTTGCATGGGGTTACATGGTGAGATGCCCTAGAGTCAAGGATTCAATCAAAGCTTCTACTAGATGTATATACACATGCATCCTCTACTGAAACAGTAAACAACACATCACCATCTGTGGCTATAGCAGTAGTCTCACCTTCATTTGTGCTGGATGACTTGTGATTTGTACTAGATGGTCTCTGATCCTTTTTTCCTTTCTTCCAAAATTGGCTTTCTTTCTTCATGTGCCCGAGTTTGCCACAATGAAAGTAGATGATTCTACTTCTCATTGATTTTGATTGGCCTCTCGATCTTGATCGCCCTTGCTGGCCTCGATCCATTCTCCTACCACGATCATCTAGAGCTAGAGCCTCTCCTCCTTGGTTTTCAGCAATTGACTTGCGTCACAACTCCTCATTCATTAAACTGCTGCTGACATCATCAAACTTCAGGGTCCGTGTAGTTGTTGAAGTGCTCATAGCTACAATTAAATTTTCCCAGCTGTCTGGCATAGAACACATCAACAATATGGCTCTAATTTCATCATTTAAAATGATTTTAACAAAGGCAAGTTGATTAGTAATAATATTAAATGCATTCAAGTGCTCAGAAATTGAAGCACCCTCCTTCATTTTGAGATTATAAAGCTTCTTCATCAAGAACACTTTGTTTGATGTCGTGTCCTTCTCATATAGATCATGGAGCTTCTTCTATAATCCTTCAACCGTCTTTTCTCCAGACACATTGAAATAAACATTCTTTGCTAAATATTGGCGGATTATTGCAATCTCCTTTCTATCTAGCTTATTCCACTCTTCATTTGTCAATGATGAGGGTTTCTTTGTTGTGCCCTCAATTGACAAATACTGATCCTTTAAAATTAGTATATCCTCCATCTGTGATTTCCACAAGGCAAAATTAGCCCTGCTCAACTTCTCCATATTTGTAAGTGTTGTCTCCATTTTCAGTCAAAGTCACACACCAAAACACAAAAACTCCACTTAAAAATAAAACTTTAATTATTACTTTTTAAAATTTAGTAATAATGACCTTCCTCTTAAAATACCCTTTTCAAATTCTTGCTCCTTTTAAAATGTACTTTTCAAAATTCCAACATATAACTATATATGTTTCATAATAAATATAGAATCATATATAATGTTTTAACCTTTTCACATTTGACACATACATATGTTGGTTTGAGAAAAAACTTGACTTATATCTGCAAGCTTGATGTGAAAAAAACTTACAAACACCACGTTTCAACTCCAAACTCCACGGATCTCCATGTTTCAAACTCCACCAACACGTTTCAACATAGATCCACGATCTTTTAGTTCCAGCTTTCTGAGCTATTTCCTAGATAGATCTTTCATCAGCTCCAGACCTAATAAGGCACTAAGTGGCTTGCAAAGTGGATATTAGACCCTAGCTCTGATACTAGTTGTTGGAGTCACGATTGTCATTACACCAAAACCTCCAGGTGTTAGTAAACAGACACATCGCTAGACTTAAGCACATGCCACCAAACACACGAGGAGTGTTACCTTCTACAGTGCCATTAATGGGGAGCCAATAGAATCATTTTTTATTTATTTATGTGAATTTGTTTCTATATTGTAAGATTGTAAAATACAATATGTAATTGTGTACTGTGTAAATTATATTTTTGAATGAAATATAGAGTATATATAAGATTAAATAAACATTTTAACTATAAAAACTTATTGATATTAAGACATTTTACATATAATATGTACATGACTTTTTTTACAGAGTAATTTTTTATTTATTAATAAATTTTAAAGTATATGTTAATATCAACTTGTATTAAAATATTTGATTGATAACTCAATTGAAAATTTTTTTTTAAATATAAGATTAAAATTATTTTTAATTATATTTTATATATGTATATATATATATATTATATATTTTATATATTATATTTATATATATAATATATTATATGAAGTTGTTGGAAGTAATTCTTCCATGTCATGTCTAGTTGCCAGTGTGAGTCCCAAGGTGTCAATCTAGAATCTCTTGATTCCTATGTAATGAGTTGGAGTCCTCATCTATATGTGTCAAAGTTAGTAATCTATATCCTATATATTTGTATCTTTGATAATCAACAAAAATATAGAAGCTTAGTTTGTTGTGTGTACAGTCTTTTTGTGATCTCTCAATTTTGGATGAGAAGTTGATATAGACATAAATTAGTTTATTCAAATGTCTTGTTGAAATGTTTTTGTAAAGTATTAAGTTTAGACATCTTTCTCACACATTATTTTTACTTGTAATTACTTTACAATATATTCATTTTTATTTTTATGATAACCTACATTTTTTTCTATTTATAACATAATTTATTTTCATTTTACTGATGGAATGACATATTTATACATTCCTTCATATTGGGTTCTAGAATGAGCCTCTAGTCTCAAAGATGCAAATATCATAAAATCTTGTACCATTAACCCTAATTCCATGTTCGATTTAATGAGTTTGAACATAAAAAAAAAAAGAGAGAATAACTTTCTACATTAAATCTTTATATCAAACAAGACTTCTTTGAAATCATATTTAATATATTATGTCTATGTCAATTACAAGTTTTGGAAATATTTTGGAATATTTTTATGTCCTCTCCCTCTCTTTCCAAAATATTCCTAATTTTTTTT
>APFE031298433.1:1330-15414 GCA_000404065.3 Pinus taeda | reverse complement strand
TTGGATTCTCCAAGGAAGAGTTATGTGAAATCTCCCACAGTGACCTGATTATAGACTAGTTCAGTAGAGCGAACTTGTATGACATGCCACGAGTCCCTGTTTCGACCATTGGCTCTAAAAAATATATACAAGAAACTAAAGTTTGTCCTCTTTCTGCACCTTTTTACGAAATTTCAATCCAATGCTCAGAGAAAAAGTTATGATGATTTTCCCCAGGTTACTTGTTTGGAATGTAATTCAAGAGTCTGCAAAAATACCAACTTCCTCAGATCATATCTCCGCAATTATAGAGCAAAAAGCTCTGAAATTCGGACCCAAGATTCAGCGTGATGTCTTCTCAAATGGTTCTTTTTTTAGCTTCTGAAACGTCGCAGAAAAAAATTTATAGCGAAAATTCCACAATGACCTATTTGGAGCAGCGAAACCCTAGAATCCATAGCTCTGATACCAAATGTTATGAAACCAGCTCAAGGAAAAGATAGAAAAGATAGATCAATGCCTTAAAATTCAGCCTCTTCGAGGGGGCAACCTCCTTTACATTACATAAATGAACAATTCTTGGATGTATTCAAATGACAAAACCCTCTTTCTATATATAGGAGTCTAGGAGTCACAATATAACAGGCGACCTAATGAAATATTAAAGCCACAAAAATAACAATAGAGGGATTCTATGGGGCACATTAATAACAATATGGGGGCAATAGGGGCACAACAATATTAATAAGGGGTACAACTACAATAGTAATGGGGTAATAACTAGTATTATAGGGACCCAACACATATATTGAGGCAAAGATATGACAAAGTGTTTTTACTATAATAAGTTATGCCATTATTAACATGGACATGTGAAGAAGAAGGATGTGATTACAAGGTGCAATGAAAACTATTATAACAATGCTCAGAACAATGGAGGTCCCTTATTCATTATTTATAATTCTAGTCAAGAAAATTTTAGTGATAATTAACTTATAAATAGTGGATGTAGCAATCTTATAATAGGAAAGACAAGCCTAGCTAGAAATCTAGATGATTTAATAAGAATTAAATTTAAGTCACTATAATGCAATGTTCCAAAAATTATGGGAAATGGAATGGTCAATGTATTTACTATAAGAGTCCATAAAAGGAACATAGTAGAGGTGCATCACTCATGTATTTAATTGTTATGTAGAATTTTCATGATTGTGGAAAAGGTAAATTCTCTAGATCTATTGGCTTAATCTGGAACAATAGAAAGAAAAAAGAATGATTTTTTTCTTAGATAAATTAGAGTATAGGAAAGAAGCCTACCTCGAATATGTAGCAAGCCTTCCTTTTCTCACTTGTAAGCTCCAATTCTAGCTTTGAGTGCCATAATTATAACTTGCACACATGACTAAAACAAGAAAAGGGTCCACAACATCCAAGTAGCATAATCTAAAATATCTATTCAATGAATCAACATGGCATTGAAATACATGATTGCAAACGTAACACAACAAATATAGGGAAATAATATACTTTTTGTATTAACAAATATAGGAGAGAGTTTACAACCATAAATAGAAGCTCACTTTGTAGATGTCTCCCTAAGTTGATTTGTCCTTCCTTGTCAGAAAGAACCCCTCAACTTAAACCCTAATTCATGAATGTGATGAATCATTTAGGTTCAAAGCAACAACATGAGGGTGCTAGCACTCTCCAAAAGCCAACCCGGACATTATGGGAGGCATTAAATTTATAGGATGACTGTGGTAGTTTAGGATTTACCACTATGGGCCTGAGATCCACATATGATGGGAGGATGAGCTCAAGAGATAAGAGATAAGGTCCCCAAGGTAGGATCAGTTAGGAATTCAAGCTCTCTATCCGATGTATATAGTTAAAACCACCTTGGAATCTTCTAGAAGAGGAAGCTTCAAAGATATTTTTTATTTTTCCTAGATTTCTAGAATTAGCGCACCTGTAGAAGGGAGAGACGTGGGTTTATTATTGCAAGTGAGAAATCATCCAACATGAATTTAACATAGGTGACCAAGAGTAGAAATACTGTTGGGGCTAAAAACAATGTTTTTGAGCAATTAATCCCAGAAACACAGACTTTTTGGAGAAATTATTCTTATGGATTTGTGAAGGGATTATGAAAAATTATTCATGGATATTGATTGATCCATCTTATAAGCCTTTTGGGTTGATGTGAAAAAATGGCATGTAATAGATTTCCCCTAAAGCACAATGTCATAAGAAGTGACTGAGGATTGAAGTGTTTTACCTTGTGAAAAGTTTAGATCAAGAACAAATGGTCAAGATCGTCATCTACTACAATACATTTTTTATCATCATGATATCACTGTTGAGGGAGGCATATCCATGCTCCAATATTACATGTACAATGATCATACAACCTAGTCCACTAATGACAAAGTGTGGACCCATGCTTGGATTATTGTTTGAATGATCATAGCCATCATACTTTGTAATTTTGTATTAATCTTGAAATCGTGGTCTGGATGGATGGAACTAGATTCAAGGTCTTTTATCTCATTCACTTGATCACTCGATGTACAAGTCTAACCATGTGAATTAATGATCTTAATTTGAACATGGTAGACACCATATAATTACTGGCCAATGATGTAATCTATTAGCATATGTGAGAGAAACCAATGGTGATATTAATGGCTCTCAAGGTAAAATAGTACAATCTAAGCTGTGTGAATAAATAGTTGAATTCGAACAGCACATAGAATCTTCCGATCAAAGGCCAATGATGCAGACTTGTCGCCGAGAGCGAGGAAACTTGCCATTGATGTATTCAATCCCCAAGGTACCAAGGGGAGTTTCTAAGTCATCTTCCTAGATAATGAGATGATGTTGACAAGAAGTGACTTGTTGCAAGAGGACCTTGATGTATCCCTCATCAATGAAATGAAACATGTATCAAGATTTGAGATATAATGATGTTGATGTAGATCTAATTTAGGAGTGACAAACATAAAATGAAGGCTTAGGAGTATCTTAGCGTATATCAACTGAAGGAATTATGTTGAACATATCAACAACACTTTATAGCGTTGAAAACATTAACTCAAAACCGAATATGGAGGCATTTTATATGGTGTGACAAACCAAAGAGGCAAGCATATTTCCAAACCCGACAATCACAAAGATGAAGTGAAAGAGTGTCATGTTCAAGAGAGACTCACTACCATTAATAGTTTAAGCATCATGTTTTCCCAATTTCCCCAACCATTTCAGGTCAATACGTCTTTACTTTTTAACAATCTTGAGGAGGATAACATATGCTTGATCTATAAGTTCATCCTTCAAATGAATCCCTCTAAGTATTTTTAACAAACCCTAAGAAGGAGTGGTTCGGTCCTATCATGTTTAATGAGTCCATTGTTTTTTGATGATTTTACGAGTCCATCGAAGGTGTGACTCGACTTCCTTTTCATATTTAGAGAGTTTGAAAAAGAGGCAAAAAATAAAACTCTAAAGGTTCATTTTTGTAAAATTGTCTCTTGAGTATGAAAAGGTAGAAAATCATACTCGAGAGAACCTCTTCGCAATGTTCAACTAAGGTATTCCTTTTTCATAAATATTTTATACCATAGTGGAAAAGGGTTAAATTTATACCATGCAGACATATTTTGATTTACTTTAACGAGTTTGAAAAGACAAGTGCTCGAAAATCTTTTCACCTTTAGGGAGTTTGAAAAGAGTTGAAAGAGGACTCCTCCTGGAGGAACAAGTGGTATAAAGGGTATTAATTGGTTCTGGATATGATGAAACTACTTAAATCAGATAAAGGTCAAGAGGTTGGCTAATAAGGCCACTCATCACAATAGTTCCTTGGGAAAGGGTAAAACAACCAAGTGAAAGTGTACAATTGGCCAAGCATATGGTGATGATGGAATGCAAAAACAAAGGCCCATTTGGCAGAACGAGGCTGACAAAAATGGAAATCACGAGAGGAAAAGTATGAATATGGTTTCATTTCTACACAATATTTAAACAGGTGGAAACTATGCTTAAGATTACTTGAAGATGGTTTCATTTTTACACAAGCTTGAAACATGATAAAAACTATGCTTGATAGTGGTTTCATTTCTACACAAGCTTGAAGAAAAGGAAAAGTATGCTTGAAATAAGTTTGCATGCCTCCAGTGTAATGACTCAATTCGAGGCACATGCCCCCATAAAATTCATTTAATTCACCTAAGTAGAGTACTTATTACTAATAGGTGTATGAAATGAAGGTTCATTTACATGATCAAGTGAAAGACTTGACTAGGAATTTATGAGATCTAATCAAAGATTCAAATTGGAAGGGGAATTTGTTTCATTTTTTAACGAGATTGACACAGGAAAATAACTATGCTCAAGGGACCTTGTTTCATTTTTTAATGAACTCAACACAAGAAAATGAACTATGCTCATTGGAACTTGTTTCATTTTTTAACGAGCTTGACACAAGAAAAGGAACTCTACTCCAAGACACCATGTTTTATTTTTTAATGATCTTAACACAAGAAAAGGAACTCTACTTCAAGACCTTTGGTTATATTAATCATGGCTCCCCAGAGACCATGGCTTCCAAGAATATCTCATCAGATTGGAGAATAATGCTTTAGAAGGGATACATATCAAAGGACCCAAGGGAAATATCAGGCATCAGTGCTCCTAGTACATGATGCACTACATCACTTACTAGATTATAAGTTGACGCAAGGATGGAACATGTTTCCAAATAATTAACTTGTGGTAGGGGAGATACCACTTGCATATAAGGACCATTTAAGGAATATGGTTGATTGGGAGTCAAATTAGGACCAACAAACGAAAGCTAGTCAATGGTCACAGTTCTTCCTTCATGTGGGAAACATATCACATGAAAGAGTGAAGAGACAAGAGCTCCCATATCATAAACATAGTCACCCCCAAGGAGTAAATTAAAATCCAAATGGCCTTAGACTACCATCACATTGATATAGAAAATATTTCCTCCCAAAGTAATATGCAATTGAGGAAGGATCCCTAATGGTTGATTGGTCCTTTATTAAAGGCCAACAAATTCTGGGTAACAAGCACAAGTTGTGGAGAAATGAAAGATTTCCAAGCAGTTGAGGACATTATACAAATATATGTGCCTTCATATATGATTGTGCCAAGTAAAACCATATTATAATCCTTTATTATGAACTGGAAGAGCATGTAAGGAGGAAGATGATATCCTACTAGTTGACTCCAATCAAAGGAAGTGACCATACTAAATGGAAGGGGGGTTGTGGGAATGGGAGAATTTCCTCCTTGTGCAATGGGAATGGGATAACTACTCCCACGTGTTGTTGGAACGAGAGGATTTCCCCCTTATGTCATGGGAACGAGAGGATTGTCCCCCTGTGCCCTTGGAATGAGATGATCCCCCCTAGTTCATTGGAAGCTAAAGAAACGAGAATAACTTGAGCAATATGAAAATCACTCTCTACGAGAAAGGTATGATCAACATAAGGTGGAATCAAGTTAACCATTTTCTCAAACAATGGTTGCTCAGGAATGGATTCATGGGATTCACATTTAGAGAGAGTGGGATTGATTGGATTCATATTCTGATCAGTCACTTCATTAACTAGTGGGGGATTGGGAGAAATCTTTCAATAACCAGCTGGAAGATGAGGTTGAGAAGTTTTAAGGTTGTCCAACACTTTTTAGGCTTCATCCATATAAGGAAAAAAGTTGAATAAGATGATTCCCTTCACATAAATTATAGGGAAACTAGACTTTCCCTTTCTTCCCATGGACCTTACTATCACAAGTTGATGGTTTATCATCAACATGATCTTTAGAGGTAGATAAAAAGGGGTGATGACAAGGTCGTGTGGACCATACTTCTAATTCTTGTGGAATACCAGAGCAATCTCTAAGAAGGTGGTTAGCCTTACAAAGCTTGCAAGGGAATTTCACTTTAATGCTTTGTTGGAGAGGTTTTGGACATCAGTTGCATCAATGGCAATGGATGCTTAGCTTCCCCTTTCCTTATTTTTTTTTTCTTCTTAATATTTTTTTTTCTTCTTCTTATCCACCTGGTTACCAAGTTTGAGGCTTTCACCAGATGAAGAGGAAGAAGAGGAAGAAGACCAAACAAGTATAGAAGGAATGGGTCAATGTGAGGATCAACTCAAGGTTGATGTTCTTTAGATGGGGGACTCAGTTGTCTAGGTAGAGAACCTAGTTGAAGATCAATTAAAAATTTTGGAGCCAAGAAGGTTGAAAACAACCAAACAAGTAAACCAATGGTAAATCTAGGAAGAGATAGCATTGCCATATAAGGAGCACCAATATTTCCAAAATAAGGAAAAGGACTAGGATTCACATCATGGGGGGTTCCTTGATTGGTGGACTCCGGAACTTTTGCCAATAGTCTAAACCTAAAATCTAATAAGGAGATGTTCCATGGTGAGGATGTTATTTTATTGTCAATCAATAGATTTTAGAAGTTAAAGACACAAATAAAACAAAACAAGGGGCAACTAGGGAAAAGGGTTTACCAAGAAGTTGTGAATTGCAATATACCACCTTGAAAAACCAAGGATTTACATACCGGTGGGAAATATCCCTGAATGTTGTGTTCGATGTATCACAGTGTATAAGGCAACTGACTCAGTTACCTATGGTGGGATAAAAACCTAGTGGGGACTTCCAAAATATACCCAGAGGTACATGGAAGTGCAGTCTGTAGTAGTATTGTCTAATGAGTAATCGTTTGATGAGAGCAATCTGATATACTTATCATGCATGGAGCAACATCCGATATACCTGAAGGTATGCAAGGAATAGTCCTATACACTTACGTACGTGAAATGAGATATCACCCCCAGAATGTAACATTGACAAAAAATGATGGCTCCTACATTTAAAGACATCAGAATGTGTATCTAGCCTAGACCTCTAGATGTGTGTCATTAAGTTTCAAATGTTCCTTAGATTGATTCAATAAATTTTAGAGTTTATCTTGAATCATGTTTCAATTTCAAGGCTTCAAACTCGATGTCACCTGAACAAACCTATGATGCAACTAATATGATAAAAACAACTCTTTTCATTTTCCTTTTAATAATGAAAGGCCTAACTAAGTAGGGGAAGAAGAGATTAATCAATAATGCAAAAAACAAGTTATGCAACAATTGATCTGCTTTTGATTTTCCTTTTAACAATGAAAGGCCTAACTAAGTAGGGGAAGAAGAGATCAATCAATAATGCAACACACAAGTTATGCAACAATTGATCTCCTCAACTTCACTATCCCAATCAAAATCAAAGCCCTATATGCAATGCAAATATTTTTATTTTCTTTTCTTTCCTTTTAATGTTTCAAATGCAAAGAAACATATGAATGCAACTTGATCACTAACAAAAAGAAACCACGGACACTTTAACTATAATGTAAAAGTTACTTTTCAAATTCAATAATCAATCTATGCATACAAACTTGAATTGACAAGAAGAATGAAAGAATGAAACAATATATTATCAAAAAGGTGATGACACTCAAAGGTGATTAACACTCATACATAATTCAACGTCGCCCCCTGCGGCGGCAGTTGAGGGGGATTTTTTTTTGCAAAAATGAAAGAAAAACATTAAAAAAAATTGTTAAGAAATTGATGGAAACCTTTGAATAATTACCAAAGGAAAATCCACTTAATTTCACACAAAATCAAGTGTTGTATTGACTGTTCATAAACAAAGACAAACTTAGAGACACAAGGGAAACTTGCTGGACCAAAGCATATCAAAGAGAAAAGAAAAGGAATGCAAATTTTTGCATCTTATAAGATCAGTGTAGGTATAGAACTGAAGATAGTTCTCTCCAACACAAGCACAAAGAAGGGACAGGTGCACTAAAGTGCTCTCTCTCAGAACAAGTGGATGCGTTGGGGCAATTTCGGACAAAATATGACACAAATGGTCAAAGAAATATCAAAGGATGTTTTCCTAAGGTCAATCAATATCTGAGTGAGTCAATTAAGGTCGCTTGGAGAGGTGAAAAATGTGTTAAGGTCAAGGAAAAAACGAAGGGAAGAATCAATCCCAAGTATGGTCACCAATTTTTTATGTGGAATTTTCACGATTGTAGACAAAGATGAATTCCCTAGATCTAGTAGCATGATCTAGAACAACAAAAAACAAAAAACATGAATTTTTCCTAAGATAAATTAGAGTATGGGAAATAAGTCTACCTTGAATCTATAGCAATCCTACCTTTCCTCCTCACTTGTAAGCTCCAATTCTAGCTTCAAGTGTTATAATTAGAACTTGCACACAACAATGAAACAAGAAAATGGTCCACAACATCCACATAGCATAATCTAAAATCTTTATTCAATGAATCAACATGCCATTGAAATACATGAGTGCAAACATAACACAACAAATATAAGAAAACATGATACTTTTTGTATTAACAAATATAGGAGAGAGTTTACAACCATAAATAGAAGTTGACTTTGTAGATGTATCCCCAAGTTGAATTTCCTTCCTTATCACAAAGCACATCTCGACATCAGCCCTGATGCATGAATGTGATGACTTATTTAGGTTCAAAGTAGCAACATGAGGGCACTAAAAATCTCCAAAAGCCAACCCAGACCTTAAAGGAGGTAGTAAATTTATAGGAGGAGTGTGGTAATTTAGGATTTACCATTATGAGTTTGAGTTCCACATATGATGGGAGGATGAGATCAGATAATGTCTCCAAGATAGGACCAAATAGAAATGTGACCTCTCTATCTAAGATAAATAGTTAAAAACACCTTGGGAGCTTATGGAAGAGGAAGCTCCAAAGATAATTTTTTATTTTTCCCAAATTTTTAGAATCAACGCACTTGTAGAAGGGAGCAACGCGTGTTGATGAGCACAAGTGAACAAGCATGCAACATGCATTGAACCTAGGTGACCAAGAGTGTAGGAAGTGTTGGGGCTAAAAATAATCTTTTTGAGCAATGAATACTAGAAACTCAAACTCTTTGGAGAAATTATGCTCAGGGCTTTGTGAAGGGATTGTGACAAAGTGTTCATGGATATTGATTTATCCAGTTTACAAGACTTTTGGGTTAATGTGACAAAATGACCTGTAAAAATCTCCATCAAAGGAAATACAATGTGATTTCATCCCTCTAATTATATGCTCCCAATCATATAATATTTCTCAAGATTTAAATGTTGTGTCTACCCTCAAGCTTATTGAAGGTTTACTTGAAACCTTTTTAGGTTCTTTGTTTCTATAACTAACATGGACATAATATCTTTTAAGAAATTATTCAAACATTTAGAATTATTCTAATGCTTTCAAATAGATGGTCCACATTGTTTTGAATTGTTGTCTTTTAATACCTTGATTACTTTCTAAATTTCTCTTGCAAAATTAGCTAACAAGATTTGGAGTAGAAACAATTGGGTGTAATGCATTCGAAAACATTTTTGTTATTAGTGCATGTTGATGATTATATACTTTCCATGTATCTAGTTTCTTAAAATGTAATAATATTAACAATGGAATTACATCAAGATTAGATTTTTTATCTTTATTAAATCAATTGTATAAAAAAATTCCATAAACAAGAAGAAATATATAAATTTATTAATGTTTTTTAAACTCTCTCATAATCATACTTAAAATTTATTAATGTGTTTTATCTCTCTCATAATCATATTTAAATAGAAAATGAAAATACAGAAACCTAAGTGTGCGTGCATTTTTTTACTTAAGATTATTTGCTATGAATATTAATACATTATAAAATATCAAAAACCAATCTGAACCGAACGCGTAGATCCAAAGCTCTAATCGAAGCTACCAAGATGCAGAGTGCACTCGACCAAGTCTGAAGTTTCTTCACACTCGCGTTCAATGAGGCAAATCGATTCTTGAAGTTGCAGTAATATACTAATCCATTCTTTTTTACAACCAAAAATCTTATCTTTCATAAACCGAAAAATTACGCGAATTCCGCCATGCACCTTGGAAAAACATCAAACGTTTCAGAAAAAAAAGAAAAAGAAAAAGAAAAACGGTTAGACGAACGGTGGGCTTGGAATGTGGAAGACAGTCTTCCTCCCCAAGATTCCCAACTGAGTGGAAATGAGGTGTCGGTTAGACGAACAGTGGACTTGGACTGTGGAAGACAGTCTTCCTCCCCAAGATTCCCAACTGAGTGGAATTGAGGTGTCAGGTGTCTGATCCCATGGACCTACGATATATTCCGCGCAGAAATACAGAGATATTTGAACATTCTCATGTCGGTGGGGATTTTGGTGGGCGGGGAGGGGTTGGAATTTCAAACCAGGTTCACACGTCAAATTTGCCAGTCTTCATACCTCTTTACCTGTTTTTACAATTTCAACAAAGAATGTTGACGGTTTTGCAATTTTTTTAACTGTATATGACGGGCAATTTGCCTGCCAAATTCCATCCCGCCCGCCGCTGCGGGATTGGTGGCGTATCGGGTGACTGGATACAACCAGTGGTACCCCAACCTGGTGATGGTTTAACCGGGAAGCCTGATGTTAGCTTAATCACCGTGTTTGAAGATGTCATCTGCGAAGTCTGTGTGTCAGTCATTCAGTAAACGCGCACCCGGTTCACATGCTACGCAATAACAATATCATCACACTAATAAAAATACATATCAAAATATTTAGTAAAACTTTAATAATTATTAAATTTTAAAAACAATGGTATCAATAAGATATTTACTTTATAGTAAGGATGGGATTAAAAAGTTTTATTCTAATACTGAGAATATAGAAAAAATACAAAACAAATTAATTATCTAAAATTTATATCAATGTAAATAACAAAAACCTAAAATATAAAACTCTTTTATGGTCATAAATTAATTTGTAAACACAGCGAAGATGCATAAATATTAATGGTTATCGCTCAATTAATTTGTAAACACAACAAGCACGCTCAAATGGTGACCATTGACAAATGGGCGTCTTGACTGGATCTTCTTCCGCCACGTATTCTCTGTTGACGAAGAGAAACTTGAGATTGTGATGTTTGGTTTAGTTTGGACTATAAGAATTTTTGACTTATGCGTCTGGTCACTACCGAAAAGGCGTTTAAATTCGCTCTCTATAATGTAATAATCTATTATAATATCTATGTGCCTGTCCCACCAATTTGATATGGTTCAATCTTAATAATGATGATTGTCAAATCTTTAATTCACTTCACTCACACTGCAAAGATAAAGTTGAATGATGAACGATAGGAATCTCTGTCAATGAATTGTCAATTATATTTCCTTAGATATGCTCAATTAGAATGGAAAATCCAATTATATTTCCTTTGAATTAGTAGTTTCCCGTCTCTAGTATTCTTCATATTCAAGGTTCACAAATTTTATCTCAATTGTCTATGGTTAGGTTGAATTCAGTCATTAAAACATTAGGGTAATATTTTTTGAAGTTAGAATCTACTCATATTTTTCCTTTGGTTACCTATAAGGGTCTATAACCAATACCTCTAGTCTATTAACTAAGACTTTTTCTAAGAGAAGAAGAAATGGGTCCCATCAACTTTGAAGGTAATAGTAGAATTACTACCTAGGTACATTATTCATTTCTTTATAGGTGTCTTACTTTTCTCGCTATGGTTGTTTTATCAAATAGTTTTTTTCCCTTTGCACCATGCTCTTTTTTATTATTTTGGTGTTGCAAAGACCCAAAATTGTCATGCATGCAATTGATATCTTGAATTGGTGTCTGAGCAGGATTTTTATTAGAATGTACTCCTCCATAACACGGTCTGAAATCTCACCTTTTGTCTTTCTTTTTGGCATTATCATTAAATTAGTAATCGTAATGATTTTCATGAATAGGTTTTGAATTAAAATAGTTAAGGGAAAGGCTCCCTCAGGTGACTCCATAAACATACCCTTTTAATTTTCTTTGCTCTGGGGTTTAAATGAAAACCTAGTAATAACATACTAAATGGAGGCTTTCTTTTCTTGTTCACCTTAAGTTCAACCTTCAGCCTTGTTTCCTAGTGACTCAAGTACTATCTTTCTTATTCATCCTATACCAATATTGTTCTAGGTACCAAATCCCCATTACAACTTTCACTCTCTCATTGGAGGGTTTCCTCCTATTTTTATTTCCCTGTTATGGTCGTGTTTACATTGTCCACCATCATGGAAACCCAACTGGAAAAATATAATCTTTATGATATTCTATAGCTAGATTGAGTTATTAATTTATAAATCATCATATTTTATTTATGCCAATACGACTTAGATATAATTTTCTTAGGTTTTTAAACACTCGACTTTAAAGGCAAGTTCACTATTTAAATGGATCCCTCAGCTCTTGGTTAGGCAACTACCCTTATTTGATCTATTAGTTTTGTTTATAGGAACTAAAATTTTAGCACTTCACTCTTTGGAATTTCTTAGCTATGAAGGATGTGTTGGATTTCCAATAAATTTTATATTTTTATTATGCTAATTCTTGGTGTCTATGTCCTTTTTATTCCTAGCTTATCTTGGCATGAAAACTCTATTCTATTGTCATTGGTCATACTCAATATTTCTTTAATGTTAAATATTCTTATTCTATTTTTCTAGATATAGAGTTGTCTTGTTTCCAAATTAAATTACTTCTACCTCCCCTTTTCCCATATTGTGTTGCATACTAGCCTTGTAATTTGGAATTAATAGTGGTAATAAGTGAAAAAAACACATAAACAAATGATTATAACTAAGAATAACTGTTAAATCATTGTTACTGACATACCCATATCCCACATATACGTTTGAGAAAGCAATACACTACACAATAACAACTTGCATATAATAGTGGATATCCTAATCCCATCTTAAATTTAAAGCAATTCCAACTTATATCTCAATGGATACCTCAATTTCTAATAGACTTATTTTCTACCATTTACTTTATACCTTTTCTTGATTGTTCAGAAATAATGTGTTTTATCTCTCAAATAATCATAAATAAATAGAAACTGGAATTTCTAAAACCTAAGTGTGCATCTTTTTTACTTCAGATTATTTGTTATGAATATTAATACATTATGAAATATAAAAAATTGTATCATATTTAGCATGAATATGAGTTATAAATAGATAGGAAGAGTTAGAAAGAGTTGTTCAGGTGAAGCTGAAACCAAAAGTCACCTCAGATAAGGATTTTATTTTTTAGGATCATTTCAATGAAAATTCTTAATGAAGATGAAAACGATGATTAATATCTCATAAACTAAATAACTATAACTTATCTATGATATTAAAGGTAAGGAATTAGTGCATTTCCTTTAAAATTCCATTATCTTAATGAAGATGAAAATGATGATTAATATCCCATAAACTAAATGACTATAACTTGTATATGATATTAAAGGTAAGGAATTAGTGCATTTTCTTTAAAATTCTATTATATTAGTTAAAAGTTTTAAGTAAGAATGCAAGAGCCACTATTACTTTATGACTTAAAAGCATATAAAGGTTGGTATTATAACACATATTTTTAAAAGTTTTAAGATAAGAATTCAAGAGCAACTATAACTTTATGACTTAAAAATGTAAAGGATTGGTATTATAGCAAATATTTTGAAATTTCAGTGGTGGTAGATTTATTGGGGACATTTTTTTCCATTTATAACCCATCATTGTATCACAAAATCTACCAATTTGTATTTTAGGAATTTCACGACCATACTTTACTTTAAAACTAATAACAATTTATTCTTATTTCAATAATAATACTATTCTTCTTTACGCTAGTAAAAAACAAAAAACAAAACTTATAATTTTTTAAATTAAAATGAATTACCTTTTCTATAATATTTTTATTTTTTAAGTTTCTAAATTTATAAAATTACACCTTTTGGAATGTAATAACTTAACATTCGAACTTTCTATTATATTGACTATGGTTAAAGTAATTTTAATATTTTTTATATCTTATATTGTTTTTTCTGTGATATATTAAATATTTCTTTATAATTGTCCGACAAAAAACAAACTCACACTTTATGTTTTTCAAAATGCAAAATATAAAATATGGTGGTCAAA